>VOMN01127074.1:0-23324 GCA_014899125.1 Orchestia grillus
CCCGATCTTTACTTTCCAGCACTGAGGAAGCCCTGTTGCATACAGACAGCGTAAGGGAACACTACTTCACTGACCTTTATGTGTAGGAAGTGGCTACAGGAAAGGATCCTCGTAAAGGTAAAAAAGTTACACGGACGTTAATGGACATTTCAGCAAGATAACGATCCTATACACGGACGTTAATGGACGTCTCAGCAAGATAACGATCCTATACACGGACGTTAATGGACATTTCAGCAAGATAACGATCCTATACACGGATGTTAATGGACGTTTCAGCAAGATAACGATCCTAAACGTACAGTGAAACTCACAAAAAATTGAATCGGAAAGAAAAAGCTAGAACTCTCCATTCGCATGGACAATTGCTTAATCTCGATCTTTCAGAGAATCTACGACGAACATTGAAAGCTCTTATGCAAAAAAGAGGCCAAAAGTTATAGTTAGTCTATATATCTTTTACATGAAAGAGTTACCTACAGTTAGTGCCACAGAGTGAACGCTAAATAATGTTTTTTTTATGATTGCGTGTTTCCATGCAGTAAAAAATAGCACGCTGCTTATTACTAAAAAATGTTATTTATTTTTTCCAAACACTTTCGTTCGCTAATTGAATTTGGCTTCGGTAATTTTGCTATCATAAAAAACGACCAATGAGCTCGATCATTACCTCTTTCTCCTCATTGATTATCTCCCGAAGTACCAATTACTCCTGATCCCATATGGAAAAAGAAACTTATCTTGGAGAGGGCAAAATTCTGTTCCCTAAATAACTGTGTCGTTACCGTACATTTAAGAACTACAGATATTCATTTGTGACTACGCGAGCACAACAATTTATTACCGAGCTCTAAAGAACTAAAACATCAAAGAAAACAGGTCACAGAACTCGTGAGCAAAATTATTCTTGTTTCTCGAGCTCCAAGAACTTCGTTACGCACTTGTTTAATACTTCATTTAAACTACTTAAAATTGTTGTTGCTCCTATCGCTCAAGGACGATATTGCTCCCACGTTAAGTACTTATAATGAAAAGCAGCGGCGGGGCATTGAAGAGCATCGATGCACAAATATCAGAATATTGAAGTATTGCGACGTCTTTGATGAACCTTCGAACGCAAGAAATTTGTTCTTCTTTCTGGGAACATCAGTAACCTGATCATGTTTTTAATTAAGGTAGAGCAGGCATTTGGAGTTTTCAAATAATTTAGAGCAGGCTTTTAGAGTTTTTAATTAAGATAGAGCAGGCACTTGTACTTTTTAATTAATATAGAGCAGGCACTTGTACTTTTTAATTAGGATAGAGCAGGCACTTGGACAAAGACTAGAGTACGTTAAGGTGGTCTGATTCGAATACTTGATACGTACTTAACTGTGGGAATAGAAATTTTAATGATCCATGATATTCATTTTAGACATCTGATTAATGAGATCTTAAAAAGGAATTCATTTGCGTCATTCATTAGAAACTTTATAAAATGAATCAATGACGCATCTTTGAAATGAATTACATATACTCGAATACCGTAACATTAAAATTTAATTATTCCAACGATTATGCATATACATGTGTTACACTTTGTAAAATAATATTTCGTGTTGAAATAATTTACGGGACAAATATGAATACGATGTACCTGACTTTCAAAAAATATTCATGAAGTATAACAAAGTTTTGTACGTTTGCACTCAGATGCAGTGTGTCAACTGATCCAGTAATGAAAATCGTTCCCATCTGAACAAACGTCCGAACAAACGTCCGAACAAACGTCCGAACAATCGTTCGAGCAAATAAGTAAGCCTTCCGTCGGCTCCCACAGTCATGCTGGCGCATCATTGATGGCTTAGTACATAATTTTTTTGTATTAAAATGAGCAATTTCCCAATTAAAAAACCCTTTTTATCGTTATCACTTTTCACTTTCAATTTGTGGAAAAATTGCATTAAATAATGAAGCACGTCCGCATGTGTGTGTTGATAATTAATATTCATCTGCTCAAGTATTTGGAGTTCATTGTAGCACACACACACAAATAACGCTTCAAAATAAAATTTCCATTCCTGGTTCCTGAATATTTTTATCCTAACTCCTTGTTCCACAAAACAGTAGAAATTACCTATTATTCTTATGAAACTATTTTTCGAAATCTTATACGAGTGTGTCATTTCTTACAAATATTTTATTAAACAGAAGGAAAGAAACTGAAAATTCATTTACCTGGCCACGGAAGCGAAGGCCTGGTAATAAACTATTTCCTTATTCTACTTCGTTAACAGGAAATCGGGAATTGGGATTTTAACCCTCGACCAAAATAAAAGAAAATTTGGTTTCGCAGGATGAAATTTGGAAGCAGTAGTTTCTGCAAATGTGAACTATGCTCCAATGCGTCGACGATTTGCGGACCCCAGTTGATATTTTCCGTTGAGCCAATGTGTCGAAAAACTCGTCTTCGCACAATGCTTTGCTATGCCCAGGGCTTTCTTCCATCCACACGATGCTCTCACACGGCCTCTGGAGAGCAGAAAGCGATCGTGAATAGAAAATTGTAGCAATTCTTGAGAACGCAATCCACGCATGAGATTTAGACGTTGAGCTTGACCAGCTTCCTTTGTCCGTGCGCGAGGTCTTCGATGGTCGTAGATCCTAGTCGTGTGCTGTGCTATCTTTTAGTGAAGTCGAAATTTTAGGAAGAAATTACTTCGTCGGTTGATACTTTTCGGTGTAAAAAGTTCCCCCTATAAATATGGATTCATTTTTTCAAATTGTAAAGATGTTTATATTTTGTCAGAAAATGAATGAAGACTAGACATCAAATTCGCGGGCTAATTTAATATCCTTGTTAGTAACCGCATATTGCTGTCTTCTGTAAACATTATCTATTTTACTCGATAAGGCTTTAAAGGTTTTCTCATCAACATGCTTTCCATATATTGTCTCCAACTAAGTTTCTGAACTTCAGCCGAAAAATGCAAAATTTGGACCAGCATTGCACTGTTGGACAAGCAAGTCCAAACAATGTATGGTGCGCAAGAAAATTCTGAGCAAGATGGACCCAAAAACTAAGTTTACCGTGGAAAAATGTTCCGTTGTTTTTATTGATCAAGTTCGAAAATTTAGCTTTAGGCCTAATGTTTCGTACATGGGCCCATTCATGAGTATTCTCCGCCTAACCCAACCCGAAATTTAGAATCCCATATTATGTAAAGACAAATTCTCGAATTTTCTTGCGAAAAACTTCCGTCCAATTAATGAAAAAACGTTAGGGGTTGGGCTATGAGACCAGTTGAACATTAAAGAACATTTAGAGTTACCTCTCAGACAATCACTCACCGCGTCAGTGTAGAGAATCCTATCGATATTCTGATCCACTTCAAAGGTCATATTTCTGTATACTCAGAATACCCAAGTCAGATAGTTCCACGCAAAATAAACTTAAGTGCCTCGTAAGAAGTATAAAATTAATCTTCTTGAGAGCTGAATCGCTCTAATTGACTCTAACAAGTGATCTTGAACTGTGCAGCGCAGCTAAAGAAAAAGGAGCTGATGCAACTTAATGATATAAGTCGACATGAAATGTTGAGCGCCATGAGGGGTGGGAAGGAGGCCCCCAGGGGGGAAAGGAGTTGGGGATAACGTTAAGGGGGAAAGGAGTTGGGGATAACGTTAAGGGGGAAAGGAGTTGGGGATGACGTTGTTGCATGGGGCTGCGCCTATCATCAAGGGGAGAGTAGGGAAGCGTATCTTAAGGAGATGAGAGTGTGAAATTAGGTGGGAAATATCGGGGAGAGTAGGATTGTAATAGCAAATCAGAATAGAGGGAAAGTTTTATATGCTTGCTGAATATTTTGTCGTCCTGTGCCGTGAAAATATCCTTGAGTTTGTGAGGGCAGACATATCAGTTCAACGTCAATTTAGATCAAGATGAAATATTTTATAAATTTCGGTCAAATGCACTTCTGAAAAGATCTAGATTTAAACAAGACCCGTTGGAAAAAATGAACTAATCAATTAATGTATTTAACAACCTCGCTCAAGCTAACGTAGGTGTGGCAAACGAGTTAGTTAAAATAGAGCGTGAATTGGACGAACAGATTTGAATCTGAGAAGTTCAAAGAGAAGGGGACTTAACACCATAAAACAGCAGCAAGAACAGCTGACGTGAACAAGGTTTTGGCGAGCCAAGTTTATGCTGGCAAGATGAAAACAAACAAGATTGAAACCATAAATGTTAAAATAAAGCGTATTGAAATAGAAAAGTTCACGTCAACAAGGTAAAACAAGCATAATATAAAAATCCTAATCTTTTTCTAGGACAATCACGTACCTCAAAATGTTATTTTTTGTGCACTTGCCGTAGTAAAATTCTCAGTCGCATGGCTTACCACGTCTTCACTCTCGAAACTGTCTAATACCTCTATTAATCTAGAGCCTCTTCACATACTTATCTTTCTTTATACAGTTAATCGTACTTCTTCACGTAAAGTTACCATTACAATTATAACATTTATTATTATAAGACTGAAACTTGCAAGGTTGCACCTGAAACCAACTAGACTGTCTGCAACGCGTCAGGCGAACAAGCAAGAAGACTTTCAGTAGGACGAACACCTGAACATTGACCACGAAAAAAGATTCAGTCTCATCTTGCCTTGTTTACCAGCCTTCAAAGGGACGTGGGAGGCATGAGAGACGACACGCTCTCACAAAGAGGAATGAGGGACGCGAGAGGCATGAGGGACNGAGGCATGAGGGACGACACGCACTCACAAAGAGGAATGAGGGACGCGAAAGGAATGAGGGACGGCAAGAATGAGGGACATGGGAGGCATGAGGGACGGTGCGCTCTCACAAAGAGGAATGAGGGATGCGAGAGGAATGAGGGACGGCACGAATGAGGGACGCAAGAGGAATGAGGGGCGACACGCTCTCACAAAGAGCTCACCCTCGCACTTTTAACCAACGCGTTTGAGTTAAAGTGATTATGAAGACTGGCTTGTGACAGCAATAATTGAAACTTAATTAAGCTTCACTGATTGATGAGCCTTTTGTGGCGGGCGTAGAGTGGCTGTCGCTGCCACCGAGTTGACTAGCGCTTGATGCTGGAAATTTGCCCCCATGGGGGACTCTAGCTCCTCTTTTCAAGGGGATTTTTTTTGTTCATTTCTTCCATTCGCGACTGATTGAAATTTTCAGCTTCCATTCTTCTGGCGTTTGGATGCAGCGAAGCTTTATTTCTCATTTCATTGTGCTCAGTAGTCATTCATATCATTCGTGCTGAGTAGTCATTTATTTCATTCGTGCTCAGTTGTCATTCATTTTATTCATGCTCAGTAATCATTCATTTCATTCGTGCTCAGTAGTCATTCATTTTATTCATGCTCAGTAGTCATTCATTTCATTCATGTTCAGTAGTTGGTGAATGTACTTGAGATTCTATTCTCCATTTTGTTCAGATATGACATTTTATTCTTTGTTTTCGAGAGTAAATACGACGGTTAGATTCAGCTACAGTCGTCCCCCACATGAGCTTTAGGAGCTCTGAATCCGTCTCATCAAATTACCGCTTTGTATTGCTGCCATGCGTAGAGCGGTATTGACTAGAGCGAGAAAATAGAGCTTGTTATCAGAGCCAAATAAAGAGATAGAGCGGTGGTTTGCTGGAACTGATCTAGCTGTCTATGCGTGGTGCACGACTGTATTTCCTATGCGAGGACAAGGTCTGCCATTTCAAATTGAACTGAGAGCTGAAATGGTGTCCTTTGTTCTGAAAGGAACGCAAACTAGTTCCACGAGTACTATATCGTTCCTAGTTTTGCTTTCGAACAATGTCTGTTTCCCATTCGACATTTGCAACAAAAAATTATATGTATGTAATATGCACGTTTTATTCCGTTCGTTTGTTCGGATGTTATTTTATTAACTCGATTCTCGACGCTGAAAATTATTCAGCATACCAAGTACGAACTCTACATATATTTTTGGCTCTCGTGAGCAGACTTGGTTATTTTTTTAAAATTGCAAGTGTATTCTTAGAATTTATCATACATTCTAAAACTTAAACTTCCAATTTCCCTCTTTATTTTCTTGCGTAGGCTTTAAATTTAATTTGTAATTCGAAACGAGCAAGCAATTAAGTTCTTTGACTTCATCACTCGGGTTTTGAATTTCTTCCCTCGTGAAAAAAAAGCAAGAAATAATTCAGTTTTTATCTCCCGAAAGGCAGACGCGTAATATTTTTATCATTCTACATTAATTTTTTTCGTTTCAAAACAGTAAGAGGAGACGACGATAATGAAGTAGGTCGGAGGTAGGCCACCAGCGCCGTGGCTATACCCTCACCCTCACAGAAACCTATAGTCAATGTCAACGTAACTTTGCATATCGCACACCGGTACTAGATGGGGTTTTCACCTGTTTACGACAACATTTTTTTCCATTGGGACAAGTATCGCATGAGAATTTCCTCAATTATTCATTCGATTGGATCGAAAAAAAGAAAATACACACACCTGGTGACTCGGTGGCCAGTGACTGTTGTGACTCAGTGGCCTGTGACTGTGATGACAGAGGGCCAGTGACTGGTGACTATGTGGCATGTGACTGTGATGACTGAGTGGCCAATGACGGTACTGAAGTGATGCGACTATTACTTCACTTCACAAAAGCTAGTTCGGTCCCTAGTGAAGTCGGACGATTCACATCCTCACACCAGATTGTGCTGGAGTGATGGTCTATCAAGAATCTCATTATCTCTCAAAAATCGCAATGCAATGCTTCTCAAGTAATAAAACTGAGCAGTTGATTTTGCAGTAACAGTGCAAACTGCTTTCTTTGCTCCCTGAAGCAACTCAAAGAACCATTTAAACCCATTTTCACAATCACATTATCTCATTTTTCATATGTTGAGCACGTTTGGTGGCCCTGAACTTTGCCTCTAAGAATGATGTGTCTGCTCGGAAAAATCTTGCGTTAAGAATATGAATTCTCTTTTGAGATTATTACGAAAGGCTCCGCCGCAAGAGCTCTTCATTTAGCGGGTCAGTAGAAACGATATTGTTTTTATCATCCCGGAGGCCCCCTTAAATTTTCCACCCGTTTTCTCCCTGTAAAATTTCCAGCACTTCCCTCAGTGAATTTACCTCGCTTCGTCAGTGAAATTTTCCTCGCTTCCTTCGGCAAATTTTTCACTGTTTCCCGCTGTGAAATTTCCCTTATTTTTCTGTGTAAAATTTACCGCGGTGCCTCATTGAAAATTTCCCCTTTTTCCTCAAGGAAAATTTTTCTCGTTTCCTTTGATACCCCTCAGGGGGCATAGGGTAGGCCATAGGCAATAGAGGTAGGTTAGTTAGGTTTGCCTATCCTATGCTATGGGGACTAGCGCCCCCAGGGGAGTACTGCTAGGATGCCTCAGCTTTAGATAGGCCTTCGGGACTTCTGTCTTTCGTGCCCACTTTGCTTCCTTCCGTTTTCAT
This sequence comes from Orchestia grillus, assembly GCA_014899125.1. NCBI lineage: Eukaryota > Metazoa > Arthropoda > Malacostraca > Amphipoda > Talitridae > Orchestia > Orchestia grillus. The sequence goes on from VOMN01127074.1 coordinate 7,473, forward strand.
TCCTTCTTTGCTCTTTCTTATTTGTCTTTTCTTGCTCTTCCTTCTTAACTTGCTGTTTCTATGCGCAGGGGATCTTGTGTGGGAACACACCCTGTGCATAGAATCCCCGTTCTCCTAAGTCCATACTAAATGGTCCCTACTCTTTCGGTGCGAAATAGACTGAGTTTCTGAAGCGCTGCTTTCACTACCACTACAACTACAACTTTCCTTTGATAAAATTTTTTCAACCTCCCTGTCGAAATTTGGCGATGGGAAGTTAATCTTAACATTCATCGCGCAATTGGAAGTTAATCTTAACAATCATCGCACAATTGGAAGTTAATTTCAACAATCATCGCGTAATTGGAAGTTAATCTTAAGAATCATCGCGCAATTGGAAGTTAATCTTCACGAGAATCGCACAATTGGACGTTAATCTTAACACGTTGACTCCGGAGTGGATCATATATGGTACACGCGATCATCTAACTTAACCTAATGTAACCAAAGCACTATCACGAATAAATACAAATTTTCGAGTTTTCTTCAAATTCGTGTTTATCAATCGAATAAGCTAGTTCTGATTAGAAAGCAAATTAATAGAGTACCCAAATTTGTGAAACCAAAATCCTTAATTTTTAAATTTACAGTAGAGATATTTGTCGGCATGTAATTTTACCTGTGTGGAGAATCAGAGTCAACGTGTTTACGAGAATCGTACAATTGGAACCTCATCTTAACAGTAACCGCGCTGATCGAAGATTAACTTTGCTGATAAACTTGCATGAGCGCAGAACAAATTCACTAAAATTTTAACAGTTCGGATTCTCACAGTTCAATGCACTGAAACCGCTCTATTTCCCCACGAGGTATTGAAGCGACTCAAAGCTCAACGTACATATTATAGTTTTGACATTTCCAGTACAGCGCATTTTTCAATTTAGAAAACACAGTCCTCCGAACGCGTTTCGTGAGCTTGTTGTATACTAACTTCGCCAACGAGACTTGCACGAGTGTTCCTGAGAGATTTCGCAAAAATGCACCGTCCGCAATGGAGAATTTAAGGTGAAGCAAGACTTCAAAGTTGAAAACTATTCTGCGAGGGACAAAATGACGTGGGCGGCTCACCCGACGCGTGTGGCAGACAGAGGTTGAATTGCTGGATCGTGAGAACTTCCAGGAAATTTGCTGCAGAAATTTAACGTACAAACTTAGCCAAAAAAGTTCATTTCTATGAAAATACTATCCGTACGATGTTTTTTAACTCATAGTTTTAAGGATTTTAAGGATTATACAAATATTTGGCACCTGGGCATACAATCCCCATAAAATAGGGAAATGACAAATGCCTCCAGGAAATGACATGTTTTGCATTGAGAGGAAAGGATTTTATTTACGAAATGTTGATCCGGTTGAGTTTTATTTTACGAGTCGAAGTGTTCAAGTGCGACAGCTTTTTTTTTTTTTGAATATTCAGAGCACGTAGAAGGTACCCTCTCTGCATGGTATTTTTTGATGCAGCTACGCATGATGTTGATATGTTTGTAAACAGGGATTCCCAGCGTGTTTGCTTAGTTTTTAATCAAGAAAAAACCCTGGCAAGACGAAAGTTTATCTGAAAGTTATTCCATTGTCAAAGTTCGCACCAGAATTTAACGTTTTCTTCAGTCCAACCGTATTAATTTTTTTAATAATTTAATGCGGTGGGGATTTGTAGTCCGGCGGAACATGGATAACGACGCAGATGATGGACCTGGGATTACCTCAGACAGATTATGTTAATAATTCTTGAATGACCGAACGGATATTCAGCTCTCTCATATGAAATTTAGTTTTTATCCCTGGCCCATAAAATTTTCGACTGGGGATCCACTAGTCAACAACTGTAGCATGATTCTTGAAATATAATTCAACTGAACTGAATTCGTGCTTAGAATGAATACGTGCACCCCTAGTAATGAATTTCAAAATACTCTGTATTATTAAACTTTCTGATAGGTGCAGTAAAATTTGCTATAAAAATTCAACTTACAAAATTCGCAAAAAGATCCCTTCTATAAAAATACTATCCGTACGATGGTTGTTAACTCATAGTTTTAAGGATTTTAAAGATCATACAAATATTTGGTACCTGGACATAAACTTGAAAAACTGCAGGTAGAGGAAACGCACGATGTTCCAATTATGGAAGAGCAGGCCACTTTTCACTGCGTCATGATGAATCAATTCATTGATCTGCCCCCACAAATCATGGAGCTCTAACAGCAGTAAGATCCATGATCTGAATAGGTTAAGGGAGGGAAGCCGGTGCTGTATACCTTCATACTTTTCTTGCAAAGCTCCCATAGCTCCCTCTCCCTCCCACTCTCTTGGTTATATTTGATGCCCGGTAACTCTTTCAGACATTAGCATCGCTGCTGGCACTAATACGGAATGCACAGCAAAATATGCCTCTTAAGCCACGGCATGAAACTTCTTCTTCAAGACTCGAGGCTTCTCCGAAGGAAATTAACCGAGGCATAATTCTCCTCGTGAAAGACAGCTACGCTTTCTCATGGGTGTTATTTATCAACGGGTGTAGCAAGGCTCTAGTTGGCTACAACCGTACGTGTTTTCTCAGAGTTCTGGAACTCTTTAGGGTTACTACAAGGACTGCAGCCTGCAGCAACTGAGGTGAGATATTGTCTTGTATCTCTTAAAGTATCATGTAGACCGTGCTCTAAATCTGGCTGTTTGCGATAAGTTGGGCGTTTTTCTCTATAAGCGTTGAGTATTGATCCTGATCTAATAGATTCCTAAGAAGAATTAAAAGCTACAAATAAAATTAATATTCTAAATAGGTACAAAGAGTAGAGATGACTGCAGAATAGCATGTTATTTACCCGCGCGGAATGTGAAAAATTTAATAAAAGAGACTGTTGTAAATAAGCGTATGTATTTGTTTATTTATTTATTTGTTAACAGGCTTGATTTCATGCTTAGTGCCCGCCAGACCATCATTGAGGGAGGTTACATCTGTTCCGTTGGAGGAATACAATCCATTTTAAAAATAAATATAGCATCCCGCCATGTTCTGACAGGTCAACGACCAGCAGAATAACGAAGAAAACTACGTCTTAGTTTCGAGTCTTTAGGACGCCAAGGTCCGGCAAGATAAACCTTCCCGTGAGCAGCGAGCTGCAGCGGCAAGGGCTCTTGTGATACTACTAAAAAATTCCATGTTCTTCTTCTACGAAACATAGCGAAGAAACCAAGGATTGGGCGAGGAACATAGTCGGAAAGAACCCAAGTCTTCCGTTCTAACATCGAAGCAGCATAGTGTATTTCTCTTCCCGCACCGAAAAATATCTTGAGAAATCCCTTGGATAAATATCGCTATGAAACCTTTCACAGAATGAGGCATAGTTTGTCCATTATATTTATTAAGGAAACATATAGCATGAAATGCATGTGCGAATTAAAAATTTAATGTATTGAATGTATTACACGAATCCTGCCCAAACGCTTTGCGGTTTGATGATAAAATTCGACAAGCGGAGCCTCCTTCCTACGAATTGGGTGCATGATCGAGGAAAGTGACAACCATCAGGGAAGAAGAGGTACATGGTGTGGCCATCAGGGAAGATGAGGTACATGGTGCGGCCATCAGGGAAGATGAGGTACATGGTGTGGCCATCAGGGAAGATGAGGTACATGATGTTGCACTGAATGAATGGAGAGATTCTACTCCGCTTGCGGAATAGGACTAGAACTTACGGTGTACCAATAGAAAAAAAAAATGTTGTGTCCAAACTTGTTGTGATTGGATACTTTCTCTTCGCAATCCTTAACAATGAAGAATCAGAGAAATAGCAACTAGTGCATTTAAAAAAATACCACTAACGGCTATATTTGTGCATCACCAACTGTTATTGGCATTGCTTGTAGGGATGCTAAGACGGCTGTCCAGTCACAAGAGGGTGTTTTTTTAAACGAGTTTGAAGCTTGCTTGGCCGTTTCAATTTCACGCGATATTGTAAACTTCGTAGAGTTAAACATTTCATATAAGACATTTTCGAGAATTTTTAACGCTCCAAGATTGAGAGTCGTTATGATGTCATTGATATGTTAACAGATCGCAATGATCATATCGCGCGGAGTGGAACCCATATCCTCTCTGACCGAACATTTTGAAATTTTTAATCGGACGCCGCTTTTCTTGCGTTCTCTGAGCGAACATGCGGTGGATATTCCGAATTAAAGTTCTCAATTTACGTTCCAAGTATTCAAGAATATTTAAGACCATACGAAAAAATCTTCATTTTCCGTGTACTGACCCATAACTTTGCAGGAAAAAACAGCCAGCATTTAACTCCTCTTGACGAAAAAAGTAACTTTTCAAAGGCTCGAAATTCTGGTTGGTCAGGTTGGTGATGCGTTCTGAGGAGCGCATTGGCGCGTTTGGCGGAGCACATTGGCGCGTTCGGCGGAGTGCATTGGCGCGTTCGGCGGAGTGCATTGGCGCGTTCGGCGGAGCGCATTGGCGCGTTCAGCTTCGCTCGCGTCTCCCGTGACCAGAACGCCAATATGGCGCGCCACGCTCAGGTGCTGACGCAATTACAGTGCTCGACTGCATGAAATTCCCGTTATTCGGATTTCAATTCCTGAAAGGATTCCGATTCTCGTAATTAGGCGAAATATATGTATACCTTTTAATCGCACCGGGAACCTCTTTTCGTTATCGCTGATAAAAATTCTCTGATTGCTTCTTCTTTTCATGATTTTCCAGTAGTGGGAAGAAAATTTTTAAATATTAGTTCTAGAGGAAGTTATAGGTAAAATATTTTATTCTAACAACTCACCTGCGATGAAAATTCACAATGCATGAAAAATAGGCTCTCATAATCCAAAAATATTCGCACATCGTGGATAGAAATCAATTTTCTGAAGCTTCAAAATTTGGTCGCGTAAATTATTGAGCAATTAACTTTCCACATCAGGAAATGAAATGTAACGTCCAATGCTAGGAAATAAATAAAACAGTTTGAAACCTTAAGAAATATTGAGGTAACTTTTCCATAATTTCCACGAAACAGTACTAAATAATTTTTACTAAACTAAACAGTATATTGTAGACGAACTTTACAGTGACTTCCAGTTATTTAAAATAATACAAAAAAGCCAATCGAAAATTTTTAAATGCGCAAAATTGAGGAAAATAGACGAAAATGGTTGTGGTCCGCTAAAATGATCCATGTTCTTGACACGCGAAGGGCACGATCGAGAAAACACAGGTAATTTACCATCTATGACGCACTCATCACATCGGCAACACGTACTAGAGCAGAAACTGCCGATAAATTTGAAATGGTAAAATTTTAGAATTAAAATCCCACCGTTGAAGAAGTTTCTGAACTTGCGCAAGCGTTGGAGACCGTATATTGAAGCCTTACAACAGCACTGGCAGACTTACTGTAGGAAAAAGCAGGGCGGGCCAAAACACTACAGCGAGAAAGGATTTTTTTTTACCTGGCCTTGCTAAGAAGGATCGTTTTCGCACTGCAAGACTCGTTCTTGCACCAGTTTGAGATGAGATATATGTTTTTCGATGAACTGTACCGTGTTTCTATGAATGGGCCTTCATGCCAGAAACCTTAAAAAAGCCGCTGAAAAAGAAGAAAATAAAATAGCATGATAAGTATCCGCGATCAAACATGTCAAATGATCTGAAGAAAATTGGTGATACGTGTTTTTTTAGATGGATCGAAATTGAATATATCTAGTAGCGACTGAAAACAGTTTGTAAGAAGAATCGGTGGAACTTTCAAGTCAAACTCTGTCAAGAAAACAGTCACTTTAGGGGGGATAAGCATCACGGTCATCGGAATGATTTCATGATAGGGTGCAACATTCTGGTTGTTTCAAATTAAAGCGTAAATAGTGTAATAAATAAAAGTGTACTTGAACTACGTGCGTGTCGTGCCAGTGTTGCAAAATTCTGGAGTAGAGATTCCTGTGTTCTTACAGGACAACGCTCTTGGACAAAAGTCAAAACATGTTATGGACCATCTAAGAAATAAAAGATTTGACGTTACGAGTTGGTCACCCCTAAGTCCCGACCTGAACCCTGAAGTCCCAACCTGAAGTTAGAACACAATGTCATGGTTAAACATCCAGCTAATGGTGAAGAATTGTTGATAAAATTTACGGATAAATAGTTAAAAAACACTCTGCACCAACGGTAAAATTTAGAGTAATATTGTGGCAAAAGATGCTCTGCCATGATGCAAAATATGAGTCAATGCATCAAATGTTGAAAAATTCCCTGGTTTTGTATTCTTTTGTTCATTTATTTTCTCTTTTCAATGATGAATTGAATGGTTCTTTAATTTAAGACCCATGAAAGTATGTAAAGTGCTTATTTTTTCATATATATTGTCTCAATTCTCGTGAAAATCGCAACAAATTCTCCCATAAATCAATGCTCATTCCGTGGAAATTTTAGAAAAACTCACTTATTGTTATTTGAATTTCAAACTTTTTAAATTTATTTCCGTTATTTTAGACGTTACTATGCTCACGTGAAGTTAGTTACTCCTAGTGAAACAAGGATTTCCTCCAAAAATGGACTCATGAAACTAAAATTGAAATGCGAGTTCTCTCAAATCCGCCTCACGTAGAATTTTCAACTTGGCAACCGGTATTACTTGTCAAAAGAAATCGTTGCCTGCCGTCTGCAATCCAAATCTTGTCCAGATATTGAATGTATATAAGCCCTTGAGCTCCATAATGTTTCCCATGCAAGGCTCCTGACGGGAAATTGTAGCTCAAATTCAAGCCTCGCTGAATTTGAAAAAGAAACCTAGCAAGTCAATTTCCTGTATGATATACCATATTCGTAAACGTGCCTTATTCGGGAACGTTTAAATTATGCAGAAGCCATAGCAAATGCAGGATAAGATACACTGGTTTCATTGTAAAAGCCATACAGGCTCCTACCCCTGGAACAGGCGCAGTCAACAAATTTAGGCCTGTCTCCTACGCCTGAATTATAGAGTAGGCGCTTTAGATCCTCTCTGGTCCAGTGAAAATTTAAACAGGTTTCGCTCTGTCTTCAGAATCTCTAGATTCTGTATTTGATTCCAGCATTTCTTTTAGCGCTTTGAATATCTTCCCTTTATTTATAAATAAGGAATGTGGTCACTTGTGCATTCCGGAATAATATTTTAGTTGTAACTGGTAGAATAATACTTTTACATGTATACTATAACACCACTTTTTCAATCATACAGCGTCGTATAGGAATACGATTGCCCTATATGTACCGGAATATTATCCATCCAATTTTACATGAATTCTTATTTTTAACCACCTCACTGAGGAATAGTATTCCTCCACTTATAATAATAGGAGTATCATTCCCTGATGAGTACCGGAGCAGAATTTCTGAAGTATCTCATTCACAAAATGGAATTCGGTAGTTCCGATCCTATTCTCATAGGATATGCCAAGTCTTTTTAGTGTTGATGCTTAAATTATGATATTGTTGTGGTATTTATGATAGTTAACGTTATGGTAATTTTTATGTGACCTACTTTGTGATTGAAATTACAAGAGCCTTCCCTTGTTTTGATGAAGCAAACCAACACAAAGGAGGAAACAGAAAAGCCAGTCTGAAACCGCGGCAGTGAACGAGTTTTTAACGCTAAGCCTATATCCTTTTGAGGTACCCCCTTCAACCTTCCGTACTATCTTTAATACTTTGCTTCATACTTCATTTAAATGTTAGAACAACACTACCACACTATGCTTTCCATTTTGAAAATCGTTTTAAAGTGTGCGACTTAAAGGGATGCGATGAATTTATTTTCTCTGGAAACCTTTGTTAGGGAAAAGTCGTTGATAATATAACTATGTCGAGCTAACTGCTCAGTACGCAGACCTCAGGGGCAGAGGCAGCGTGCAATTAATTTATGCTGCAATATTGAAATATTCAAGTGACGAAGTCAAGGGAAGTAAACTTCATCAAATGTGTGCGCCATCTGAATACAGTTGTAGACCAAAGAATAAAATATAGCTCGAATTCATAAATCAAAAGCACTCACTCTTACATATTCTATAAAACCACTAATTACGTGATATTGTAGATGCAGAGTAACTAATGAACGTCATTGGAATAAATGTATCATTCGATTGTCTTTTGAAAAAAAATTTTAATTGAAGTATTTGCGTGATATTTACATATGTATGTCCCCACTTGTGAATATACTTGATAGTTTTTATCCCCATCTTTAGCTTATGACGCACTTTTCGTATTTATCTTCACATTCTAATTATCTATTGTTTTAACTCTATTTTCTAATTACTTATTGATATTCATCCCCACTTCCCAAATCACCTATTGTTATCTATTTTCCCTCTTTAATCCATCCATTATCATTTATTCCTACTTTTCAATTAGACCCAACTTTTTAACATACCTACCGTACTAGTCAGTTAACCCTACTGTCTAATGTACCAATCGGCTACGCTAGTCTACTGTCAAATGTACGGGTACTCATCGGCTATGTGGCCCTATTACTCTGATGTCATATACGGATACAGGTACCTATGTGGCCCGGTTACCCTGCTGTGATATACGGATACAGGTACCTATGTGACCCTGTTACTCTGCTGTCATGTACGGATACAGGTACCTATGGGCTGCTTCATCCAACTTCCTAACATATCTAATGGTGAAGGATCGCCACAACTCGTATGCGAGTTATTGAATTCGTGGTTAACACGTTGACTCCGATTCTCCACACAGGTAAAATTACAAGCCGACAAATATCTCTACTGTGAATTCAAAAGTGAAGGATTTTGGTTTCACAAATTTGGTTACTCTATTAATATTCTTTCTTATCAGAACTAGCTTATTCAACTGATGAACACAAATTTGAAGAAAACTCGAAAATTTGTATTTATACATGATAGTGCTTTGGTTACATTAGGTTAGGTTAGATGATCGCGTGTACCATATATGACCCACTTCGGAGTCAACGTGTTAAAGTTAAATCCGTATAGTTAAGGTTCAATTAAGTTAGAGTAGGTTAGGCTAGGTTAGGTTATAGGTTAAAGTAAGATTCAGTTGGGTTGGGTTAGGACGTTTCAAGGGTGAGATGAACATTTACAAAGGTAATTAATGTTATCATTTACTTAGTTAATAAATGATTAGGTTTTTCTCTTGGCAAAGGGCACTTTGAGGATGAATGGGGTCAAATAGGGTGAGGAATGTTAATTCGTGGTATCTAAAAAAAGAATTATTGTACAGTAGCACAAGGGATGATGCATTTAAATGAAAAATTGAGAACCGTTCTCAAGATTCACTCAACTTAAACTTAAAAAAAAAATCCGGAAATGAGCTAGATTCCCTGAACGCATATCTTGAGATAGATGATAACATATTAAGGATGCTTTGATGAAACCCATATTTAAAAATAAAATAAGATGCACAGAAGCCTTGAAAAAAGTTAAGAATTTTTTTTGTCCGTATGACTTAGAAAGCAACGAGTTTACTGAAATCAAAGTGTGCATGTAGTTGAATCATGAAAGAATGTATCATTTAACATTAACAAAGTTTGCATTATCACAATCGTTTCTAAATCTTTCTCGTTTTGTAACCTATCTCTTTGTAGTTGTAACAGACACCAGGGAAAAATGTGACAAACCGGTGCAAGTAGTTAAACTTCTTTCAGGTGTTTTTTCTCAATTGCAAACTTTTACTACCTAAAACAACTTGCGAAATGCCACAAACATTCATTCTACAAAACACATTACATGAATTTTCACAAAACATTCAGTCTACAAACATGAAACACCACATCCATTTAGTAGGAGTCACGATTCTGACGAACAAAACTATAGTTTTTTGCACCAATATCCATTCAAGCTTTATGCCTCAGTGTCCACACACAGGCTACACATTGTTCTCTTGGCCGACTGTCACCGTTTGGTTGGAGGCAGAACCATACAAAAGGCTGTGAGGCCATCACGTTCACCACTGCACCATGGAGCCCACTATACGTATCTTAACTATTTATGAACCATTTTCCTAGAGCGGAAAAGTAATTTTGAACAGAAATCAACGAACTGCATCTAGTGTAGATAGTCTAGGTCAACGCAAATCCATGATACATATAAACACAAATACATAAATACATGTTCTAAATCTGTTGGATTTAGCTCAAGGCAATGCTTTTCTAATGACTTTTAGACAGACTATTTAACAACTACTGTAAGAACTACTGGATAACAACTAGAGAGGCCCTGCCCTATCGTACTCCACGCTATTCTAACGGGAGTGACAGCTGGCACATTCACGAAAGAAATGGACAAAGGATCATATGTCAACAAAGCTAAAACTTGCAATACGGAAGCCCGATGCAGTGAAAACATAAGTAGAAACGAGAAAAATTACTCACCAATACTTGGATCGCATGAAAGGGGAACTCTTAAAAGCTCTTCTGGGTATGGACGCGTCATCAACACGCAAACAAAAGCAGCTCGATGAGCGCATTGATGTAAAAATTAGGATCGAAATCATTAAGATGAAACGAAAAATCGCGCGCTGTCCCCATGAGCTCCGGGTAACGTTTAGTTCCGGCGCACCCTGATCAATAACGAGTGAAAAATTTCAAGGGGGTCTCAAAATTCTGTCATACTTTTGAATGCGAGCTTAATTCATTCCAGACGTCTGTCTGGACTGTGAAAACGTTCGATTCGGAGACAAATTTCTCCTTAAAAATAAGCGAAAGAAACCTAGCACAATGTAACATTATTTTAGCTCCTTGCAATTACGTGTTACCTTTTTACTACTTTTACTGCAAAAGAACAGAAAAAGCTCATTATTTCCATGTAATTTTGTTTTTTTATTACACTTGTGTGTCAATTATTACTCGTACTCGGTACCTACATTGAAGAAAAACGACTTAAAAAATTCATCAACTTGATCACAGAAACAAATTTCAACCAATGTTTTTTCGTTCTGTTTAGTGACAAAGAAATGGGCAACTATGGAGGCACCAAGAAAAAATTAAAACCATGTTTCACAAATCTAAGGGAAACCCATTTCATGACACTTTTAGGCGAAATGAACAACGTCGAAGATAACGTACGTTGAGCAAATGACCTCAATATCAAATATTAAAACATCACTAATGAACTGTTACACAGAGGGGAATGGCATTCATCTGCTTCTTATAAGGAGATCGGGACAGGAGGGTGGCAGAGAGGGAGAAGGATCACGACCTGGAAGGTGTATTGCCTCTCTCACCAATATCAGGCAATGCTGACGGCCACACCATTATCAGGCAATGCTGACGGCCACACCAACATCAGGCAATGCTGACGGCCACACCAACATTAGGCAAGGTTGCCTCCCACACCAACATTAGGCAAGGTTGCCTCCCTCACCGACATCATATAAGGTTGCCTCCCTCACTAACATCATTCAAGGTTGCCTCCCACACCATCATACAAGGTTGCCTCCCACACCAACATCAAGCAAGTTTGCCTCCCACACCAACATCATACAAAGTGGCCTCCCTCACCAACATCATACAAGGTTGCCACCCACACCAACATCAGGCAAAGAACACAATTTCCTGTGTTAGGTGGTATCAGTGCCCGAGTTTCTTGACCTGAATCCATTACTGCGCCAGGTTTCTTCTTCAAAAAATCTTGATAATCTTTTAAGAAACTCGTTGGCAGATGGTCTCTTGCATGCACACTAAATTTGAAGAAAAAGTACGGAAAAGTTAATGAAATGAATGTGATTCCTTGAAGAGTTCAACTTGGAGTCATGATGTGCCGAAAAGTATAATTTAAAAAATGAATTTGTTTCATCTCACTTACACGTTTCATGTAGAAGTGGTTATAGTAGAAAAATGAAGAGACACCGTCTAATCAATAATACATTTATTGCCTTTACCTTCTAATACCCCTGTTCATATCCGGTATTACTGCGATCAATCGTGAAAAAAATGTGCCCTATTCATTTACGGGTTGAGACCGCCTGTAAAAGAGCCACTCGCGCTGTTCGCTTGCAAACCACCTTTCTAAAGTTGTTTCTTTTGGGGACTTTTTTAAATTTTCTCTTGTGATCAACCACAGTTTCTGCCAAAAGCTCATGCTCATCGAACCACTGGTTCCTCAAGTCCCACTTTTCAAAAATAGTCTAAGCCTAAGCCAATGGGAGCTCAGCTTCTCAATTTATGGTTTGGAAATATTTTCTTTTCATCTTTCTTCCTCCTCAAGAAAAATTGCGTTTAGCGGAACTTCTTGGTGCACGTTGTGGAGGTGCTGAAGTTTCTACGGTGGGAGCCTACTCTTCTACTAACTCTTCCTCCTCACCATCCCTCTCCAGGCTTACGGCCACGTCGAGAAAAACAACATCAAGCACATATGGCATACTTAAAAATATTTTCAAGGACACATTGGTCAGGTTTCCAGGATGCAACACTTCCAGGCCGGAGCTTCTTCTTGGCAAAGCCCATTGCCATCACAGGCAATTCTATCAAAGCATTGTCGCTGCTCTTTAAACATTCGAGGATATTATACCAATCTTTCCTAGTTTCCCACACAACCACGAACTTCAAAGTCTCGCTTGGGCGGAACTAATTTCAAAAGAGCTCAAATCAAAATGAACTCATCAGACAAATTAAGCAGCGGTCGACACACAAAATAGATCCCCTCACAGGTACGTAAGCCGACAAACTCGCACCACGATGTGCAAACAAATTTTGGTCCAATTAGTGTGTAGCATAGAGCGCAGAGTCCAACAGGAACGTCCCACTGGGTGATATTTCCGATTCTAAGCCCAGATTTTAGCGCAATACTTGCTCGAAAACGCTGTGCGGAATTCAATTTGATCGCTCAATGGAACGGTCGGTTCAGGGTACACCCTTGCTCTAAATTATGATTCCCTGTGCGATCCATTTCTAATCATTGCGAAGTTCTAAAGAAGAATTCTAGGGAAGGCAGAATAATTTGGGATGAATTAAAACGTATTGGAGTAGGTAGGTCGATAAGCCTAAAGGTTAAGATGGATCTCAAAAGAATGGATGATTTTCTTTTGATGTTTTTTACTACTTGAAGTTTTCTTATGTGCCACAGTCTGCATGTTAACATTTCCTCAGGATTTGAATTTAAGAATTAGGTCCTGCCGTTCAACTAAAGAAGGTCCAGCCGTAAGACATGACCACGTAAAATTGTCAACGTACAATTTAATGTTAAACCATCACCGTCTGAATAGATTTCAACATCCACTTTCGCAAGGATCTGAAAGTTCTTCATAAAATGTTAAATACAATCTTATTGCATACATATATTAGGCAGCAGCTGATTTTCGTACAAAGCTACATGCAGTCTTATTGTATACATATAGACAGAAGTTGATTTTCGTACAAAGCTACGTGCAGCCTCATCATTAAAATAATTTGGTCGGTAAGGGGTCAAAAGAAAACTCGAAAGCTCGTAGCGCTCAAACCAGGCATATCTTAACTAATTATTCAAGGTCACCTTTCTCCACATTGTTTAGATTATCACAAGATTAGCCGGGCTTTTTTGATGTTTGGACTCAAAGAGGAGCTTCTTGGTAGAAAGTTTGCTAGCCTCTATTAATGGAAACCGTAAACTTTTGTTGCCTGAGCTAATGCAGACCTAACATTTTAGAGCCTTTGAAAGGAACTTCTGGAAGCAAAAGGTTCTCAACCTCAGGCATCATGAATTTAGGTTAGGGCTGCTGGACGCCTGCCGGTAACTTCAACACACGACATCTTAATGCTGATGACGCACCCGTTCGCTTTTCAACTATTCAGTGCGAGTCACTGGTACAAACAGGCACTGGAACTAACAGCGATTTGAACTGGGGATTGCTGAACTAGTAGTCAACTAGGTCAGCAGTTACAAGCTTAAAGTTTCATTGCCAAAGAAATGTAAAGAATAAGATCGTTAAAATATTGACCATAAAATGAGTACGGCTTAGGTTTCAGATTGGCTGGAATACGTTTGCTGTCTTTAACATTAGTTCACTTGGGACCTTCAGCACAAATTTCCAACGAAAAGAAATTCCAGTTGAAAGGTTACTCGTATATATACATGTGTCTCCTTCAATTTTTTTCAAAACTGCGAAAAATTTTGTTCCGAAGTTACAATTTCACATTTGAGTTCATACTGTGTGCTTTAAAAAACTTGAACTGAAAATTACGGATTTCTTGAGAAATTCAAACTTGTTTGCTCAGTTCTACAACTGAACGGAGCGACTTTCCAGCTCACACGTACCCAGAATAATTCTCTGGCCATAAAGAAACAATTCATTTCCTTTTCTGGCCTCCCAAAAGGCAGAATTCTCTGAGGCAAAACCATGTTATTTTTGCCCTAATCTAAAATTGTTATCTCGATTGCGACGTCTGCCTTGATTTCTGCTCTAAAATCATGAACGGGAAGCTTTTTCCAACTTGACGACGTGAAGTCTCCATCAAGTGAGATTGAATTTATTTACTGAGCTTTGATGCAAACCTCTCAGTAAAGGGGCTTCAGCGAAACTTGAGCGAGACGTAAATTACAAATTACGATCCTGAGACGATCGTTTTCTCTCGTTCTTGCTCGTTTTTTTTTAAATCACGGTAATTTGCAGCCTTCGGGCGGGGTGACTTCAATTCTGCAACATTTCCTGCTTTTATTATTACGCTTTACGTGAGAATGACGACAGCGAACTTGAAAACCAATAACAGAAATCAGAAGCATCGTAGCGCATTCCCTAATCTCAACTGATACGATCTTAGTCTCCATGTTGTGCAACCATTCAATTCACGAATTCAACCTTTGATGATGATTAATCAATCGAAGTTTTTGTTATCCCATGCCATACTACACGCCAGAGACAAGGGAGAAATGCTTTAACACGTTGACTCCGAAGCGAGTCATATATGGTACACGCTATCATTTAATCTAAGCTAATGTAACCACAGCACTATCATGTATAAATACAAATTTTCTAGTTTTCTTCAAATTTGTGTTCATCAATCGAATGAGCTAGTTCTGATTAGAAAGAAAATTAATAGAGTAACCAAATTTGTTAAACCAAAATCCTTCATTTTCAAATTCACAGTAGAGATATTTGTCGGCACGTAAATTTACCTGGGTGGAGAATCGGAGTCAACGTGTTAAATGAACGAAGGCATCCGGTGCCCAGGACGGTCTCGACGCAGTGCACAAATCCCGCAGTATAAACCGGCACCGCCACTGCAGACTCTAACTCCCGCATCGGACACCGCTGTTCTCAGCTTACGAGAAGTGACCGTTGCAGCCCTCCATGTGAAGCAGCGCATAGGATGAATGCTTTGTTTTTGCTTTCAAATGAAGGAATTAAGTGAAACTGCTGGTTACTGTAACCACTAGACACAGAAACCACTAGAAACTGAAACCATTAGAAACTGAAACCCCTATTTACTGAAACTATTACTTACTAAAGCCGCTAGTAACCGAAACCACTTGCCAGATAAACTACTAGTCATCGAAACCACAACTCACTAAAACAACTAGTCACTGAAAAGACTGTCACTGCAACGATTGCCACTGAATAGACTGTCTTTGAAGCGACTAGTGACTCAAACGACTAGTGACTGAAACGACTAGTGACAGGAACCACAAGTGACTGATTCGACTATTGACTGAAGCGTTGAATCACCGAAATGACTAGTCATTGAAGCACTTACTGACTGAAACGACTAAACAATGAAACGACTAGTCTCTGAAACGACCAATCTCTAAAACCACTAGTGAATGAAACGACTTGTGTATGGAACGCCAAATTGTATAAATTTGATCAGCAAGCTGCGACTATTACTGCGG
>VOMN01127077.1:0-24864 GCA_014899125.1 Orchestia grillus
TTCGGTTTTATTAAAACTATAAGGTTCATTGAAGATGGTAAATATATTCTGTATGTAAATTGTGCTTTTTATTCATTAACTTCAGGCTTCATCACCTTTTCAGTGGCAGCTCTCAACAGCGAATACAAATATGAGCAAAACACGTGTACAAAGGGAGTGTAATCAATAGGATTTATTAATGATTACGCTGAAATCGTAGGTCTTGAAGTTTATAACTACGAAAATTTCATTAATTAATTCGCATGAGCATCGTCTTTTCATCTACGTGATGTTTTCGTGAGTGTGCATCAGTTCCCGCACATTTCGTGAGGGTACGTCGATTCCAGGATAATTTGAAGAAGAGCGAGAAGAGAGAACGTCCAGGTGAAAACGAGCAAAAAATTTCATGGATGTGGGTTTGACGACTTGTATTTCCAAGCACATTTAAGCGGCAAACTCAAAATACCTGCAAAAAAACATCACGAAACATACGTCCGGACATACGAGTATCCGTAGGAATCGCAAAGGCCTCACATAGCGTATCAAGTCTCACAGACCAGGTAAAGAAAATCAGGAATAATAGAATGCATGAGTTACGTGCGGTCAAAGCATGGCATTACAAGACCGCCACGCAAATAACGCACCAAATAGGCTGCACAAAGTACTCTGGACCGCTCTGGACTGTTCCAGATGAACAAACATCCGTAGCACACAAACAGCGGCGGACCAGCAAGCGATATGAGGACAAGGACAACAAACAACGTCAGCAAACAATGGCTGCGCATTAATCAGAGAGACGGTCGCACGCAAGGCCGCCGCTGCCGTAGAGCGACTGCTGGGCCAGTCAGGACACCTAGCAGGACGTCGAGGGCACAAATTACCACCGTTGAAACTACCGGGACCGAAACCAAATGTGATGCCGAAGTAGTTGCTGCAAGCCTCACCTAACGTTTGTGGTGAGGGTTTGTTTCGTTAGCTCTTCTGATATGTTATTTACATAGTACTCGTTAATTCGTTTAGCCGAATTAGGTCTCCAGGTTCAAAAGATAGATAAGCAAGTAAGGTATAAGGTTAACTGAAGCTCATTATCTTTGATTGCTGTGGAAATAGAAACCTTCTGTTTCTTACCGTGATTTTGTGTACATTTGCAACTAGTATCAGGCTTTATTGTTCAGGCCCGAAACACTTATTTTAATTTAGTATATTCTAGGAGCAATCGTACGAATTCTTTGTGTGTCAACAATTGTATGAAGCAATATTTTTCTCCTACTTTTGGAAACTAAACGCCCTGGAAGTGTATTTATTTGATTACCGATCGATTCTTTTTCTGGGCGTGGAAATATCGCTGGAACTGGTAATATTCAAATTTAGCTCTCTATGCCCTGAAGAACTTATAGATAAGTATATATCTTCCTAACCCAAAGGATTCAAACCAGTAAAGCATTAAAAATTAGGTTCAAGCCTTTTACCTCCTCATGGTAAACTCAACTTTTATGCTGCAAAATTCTTCAGAATGAATTTAATTTTCTCGTAAACATTTAGCTAGCCCAGCGGCTGCGCTCGTCATCATTAGTAATTAATCACCCCAGAGTTTGAAATAGTTTCGTGTTATGATCTTTTCCCCTTTTTTGCTTCTCTTAAGTATTGTCTTAAAGGGTTTGGGCTGGCTATGTTTTTTTCTGCTAGTTTGATAATTTAAATGCTCGAGAAAGGTCCCGCGCAATTAAATAAGATTTGAATGCCCTTGAAAACTCCAACAACAGAATTTCTTAGAATTCGACATCATGCCGTCTCTCCCATTTCAATTTGGAAAATAAATCCTCAGCTTCGCGTCAAATCTGCCTTGACCTACTTTCCAACTCGGAATGATTTAAATGTAATTCCAAAGGGAGAGAATATTTTTGAGCACTTTCAGTCGAATTACTGGTACATTATGGACCGAAAAAAAAGCGTAATAATGCGATCCAAGGATTCACTGAAGAGATAAGCGCAATGGAACACGTCAGCTCGTATCTCCAGCTGACCCTGCGGCCTCGACACTCACAACTTTGGGGACCTAATGCGAAAAGATTGACTTTGGTGCAAAAGTTCTTCACGACAACTTTGTCCTGAACTTACGAGGGGCAGGTCGTCATGGTTTTTTTGACGTGCTTCGCAAGGAAAATTTTACTCGCCGGATCTGAAGGACGAAACATGATGTGGGTGGCATTCAAAAATATGAAAAGCTGTCAGAAAGATGCTGTCCTCGGGCGCTATGCGAGAATTTTCCTGAATTCATTGATCTTAATTAAAAAGGCATCAACGAACAATCATTACGATACTTCGAAAATCTGTCAACGCCTATTTTCGTCAGTGATAAAAAATCATTTCATTTTTAACGTGATCATAAATCCGAGGATATGTTTTCGGGTGTCATGTCATTCATCACAATACGAAAGACCTCATCGGACAAGTACAGAAACTGTTTTTTAAACAGTTCTTAAGTTTGCATTTAAACTGTTTTAAATGTACACTCCAAACTCGGTTAAATCGTTTGTGACACCGTAGACTTCTACCCATCATTCACTTTATTTTCATTTTTGGTTAAAATTTTGAAATATCCAATATTAAAAAGCTTCCATTCTTTATCGGTTGTGTTTCAAAAATTTCAACAATTCATATTTTCATTGTAGACCGTACTTCGTTTCATTTAAAATCATTTTACCATTGAATTTCACTTGTGCTGCCCACCCGTTGCCGCAGTGGAGCTTGAGAGGCTACCGCGAGTGCCACGACGCGACACAGAGTAGCAGTCTGAAGGCTCCCACTCTCAGCTCAGCGAGCTCCTCAAATTGCATGGAAATCTTGTTTGAGTACCAAGAGGCGAGCTATTGCCAACTTCGGTAGCTGCAAGAGCGACTTCCATATTCTCCCCCGACTCTGCAACGTGACAGTCTGTCATCACAAATGCGCGCTGGGCGCAAGTCGAGAATCTTGTATTGATTTTCGCTGTAGGGCCACGAAAGCAAAATCTCCCCCAGTTTTCATTAAATTCCATTTTCAGTTTTACTGTCTTGAAATTTTGCTTCTCTATTATTCCTATCCCGCGAGTTCAGCTACTTTCCAAAGGTATTGTGCAGCACCGTACGTAATTTATTATGTGCAGAGAGTTACTCACAAGGGCAATAAAAATACTACGCTATATTGGTGACGCACCTCTCATGCACAGCAGAATACTGATGGGACAGAAAAATTATTATACAAAAATTTCATCACTGATGGAAGAGAACTTTTGTTCTCTTCTGTTACTCCCATTTCAAATCTGCAGGCAATAAAAATCTACTCGTATTATTTTTCACCAGATAGTACGTAACCCAAGTACTTACACAGTTTTTTTAGCTTTCGGAGTCACCATCGACTGATATGAAAGACACTAGTATTGGAAAAAATTGCTTTCGGGTTGTATTTGTACCTTCTAGTATCAACGTCGAATGTTTCAGCAGTACAAGATTATGAGAATGGTTTGCACTATTTCATAGCAGCAAAGCAGCATTGGTCCTAACTGACACATAGCGTCAGCTACTATTTATAATCGCTCCTCTCCGATTACAAAGTAGCAATTTTATGCTTTCGTGAGAAATTAGGAAGGCTCTGTTTTCCCATGAATCACCAGATCTGAACAGAATCGATTGGAATTTATGTTTGGCACCCTGCCATGTCCCTAAATTTGGAAAATATGAGCGTCTTCAGTAAATGCAGCAGCAGATGCCAGCCTCGAACACGCGCTTCCAGACGCAAAACTGGGCAGCTCCGCACAAATCTCGACAAGGGCCCGTATTTTTTAGTAGATCCTCGGTATGACCTGCACTGCCAATTTTTTTACACCGAGAAATGCATCTATTTTCATGAAAACTTAACACGAGAATTTATAGTAAATAGAGAAGGATAGTAAATTTCCTTCGTTTTAGCTCAATTCTTAAACAAATAAAAAATAGCACAACGCTAGCCTGCCGGTTCACATAGCTTGTTGTAACGCCACACACACACAACACCGCAACATTTCAGTCTTCCCCCTTCAACATCAACGAAAATTAAACCATCAACCTCGGTGCCTAAAAGTGCGTCGAGCTGAGAGTGCGAATTGATTTCCAAAAACTGCATTTTCAATGTGTGCCCGAAAAGTACTTTTCAAGCAAAACTAGGCATCACTCGCGTTGAGCTTTATACATAAATCACGAACGATATACCTGCCAGAGCAGCAGACCGAAAACACAGAACTTCAGAGACTGCTGTCGTTCGCAGCTCAGGTGAAGATCTAATGTTGTTTGGAGGCGACCTGAGTGTTTGTCTCGTCCCCTCCTTATTGCTTCTCTGGGACAGCTACCGGCTAGCGCCCGGCGACTTCTTTGGCCGAGCCGAGTCTCAGGGTACCAGATCTCGTGTGCTAGAGGCGTATCTAGACTACGGGCATTGTGCCGCCTGCAATAATGTACTCTGGTGAGAACCATGGCTGCACATTTTGCCCCTATACAGAACTGCAAAGTGTGCTTGATTTTCAGGTGAAATGATGGAATAAAAACACATTTCCAATCACCTGTAAGGCCACAAGGCTTTAATGCTTCCCGGTGTGAATCATACCAGCGTATTCAGTGTGGTGTTGTACTGAGAGTTGTATACATGTAAAGGTGATCGAGTGTATATAAATCAGAGTAGTGGGTGAATTGCAATTATTATTGAATGATAAACCATGAAATTAACTCATATTAATCGGATGAATGAGTTCTATATTGAGAACAGGGCATCAAAAGCAATTGGGTTATATTTTAAAAGTGGCAAATTCAGTGTTATAAGGTTACATTTTAAGAATGTTTTTTAACGAGTTAGCAGACGGATCTCTCGAGTCAAGTGCGTTTACATTAACTCAGGTTGTGGGATATCAGTTAACCTTTTGGAGACTAGAATACAGATGGGATGTAAAGTATACGAATACAGATAGTATGTATAGTATACTATCTGTATAGTGTGTCGTATATATTACGTAAAGTATATAATGTGTGGTGGAGGCACACTGCCCGGTAAAAAAGTTTATCGCATCCTGTAGAGATGTTTATGTAACGAAAACAATCAAGCTATATACATAATTCATTGGACCACCTTTCACATTAATTACAGCTTTTATTTCAATCTGTATAAATTCTACTAGATTTTGCAAATAATCTAAACGAGTATTTGTCCAAAGTACCACCAAACGTTGAGAAAAATGATCCAAGGAAGAAGGAAGAGGAGTTGAGGCTCGCGGTTGATCCCACAAATTTTCGATAGGACTTGGGTCAGGAGACTGTGGAGGCCATTTCATATGAAAAATAATCCCTCATGGTCCCTGAACCAATCATGTACTACATGAGACCGGTGGATGCGAGTGATGTCGTCTAGAAAAATGCCGGAACTATCAGGAAAATAAAGATCCATAGACGGGTGTACTTGGTCATCCAGGATGTTCAAATGATCCTGAGGTTTCATTTTATTGTTGCGCCAGGTTTCCAAACCTAATCTCGATCATGTGAAGCACCCCTACATCATAACACAGTCCTCGGAAGCTTGTACTGTTAAAGCAACGCATGAAGGATCTAAAGCTTCATGGGGTTTCCGTCTCACTCTAACTCTATCATTTTTCTGGAACTAGATGAACTTTAATTCCCCTAACTAGGACGTCTCCATTGCTCTACAGTCCAGTCTTTGTGATTTTTTGCAAATTGGAGCCGTTTCGTTCGATTAGGTTTACTGACCAACGGTTTCCTAGTTGACGCGCTACTCCTTGAGCCCATTCCCTTCATCTCTCGATGAACGGTGCAATCAGATTTTTCCTCAGGGCCTTCGTTGAACATACTAGTCAATTGCTGAAAACTTTTCTCTGCAGGTTTGTTCGCATTAATCGCTTCTAATAACGCCTTTCGTGAGGATTCAGAATTTTAGCTCTGTCACTTTTACCATTCAATGGCAACACATCACCCTGTTTTCCACTGAACAGTCGTTCTTTACACAGTTCTAAGTTTTATGTTCATCATTCGAGACATTTCTCTAGCGAATTTCCCAGCCCCGTGCCGACCTATAACCTGTCCTTTGCCATAGACTGAGTTTTTTCTATCGAGATTATTCATGCTTGTTGTTGCGTAGAGAGCAGGTGCAGTACTAACTTTCCGTGACACGAAACTATTGTTACCATATTCTTTTTCTTCAGATTTGTTACGAGGAAACTTGTAAAAAATTGTTCGAATCATATCTACGCCTTACCAGAATGCGATAGACTTTTTGTAATGTATTTTGTACTTTTGTTAGAAAGAAACTGTGCTTTTATAACCCCTGCATTGGGCTTTTACATTATTTTCAGGAAGTCATGATACTTGAAGTCAACCACTAGTTCTCACACCACTGGTAGCGTGCACCAACTTATGCGAAAATGTTGTTCGATTCCTCGATTCGAAAATGCTACAAATATTATTTTGTGCTCCAAAAAAATCGTATATCGACAGTGGATTTTCAATTAACGCGTACGTCAAATGCTAAATTTGTATAACATGGAGAAACAGAGAAACTAATTTCAGATCTTATTATAGTGTTCAATCAGTTCTGCAAAGAGGCTTTGATTTGAAGGTTAGAATACTCACGATACAGAGACGTAAATAGAACATTACTGTTCTAACTCCTTTATAGATTGCAAATCCGGATTATATTCTGGTGCCACTCAAAGTAAGCCCAAAACAACTTTTAAACTGAAAAATTTCTCTTCGCTGCTTTTCTTGAAATCGCATTACTGACGCAGCTGACGAGTTTATCTTCATAACTCTAGCTCCCAATTAATGCGAATTACGCTTCAATCGGAGTCATCTGAAGCAGCGTGGGGTGGGGGCAAAAGGAGGCAGGCATGGAGAGCTCATTGAAAGGATCAAAACATGGAGTCAGTCCTGCGACCCTCCTCACCACCCCTGTCCTGACACCGCCCACGATATATCGTGGGTCATAATTCTGTCGTTTTGAAGCCTCCGTACCTTCCTCACGAGATCTATGGATCGCGCCTCAAGATGCACAGGCGGCGACGAAACCTTCAAGTTAGACTTCCAGGATGATGTTTTTCGTTTTTTAAGGAATGCTAAAGAAAGCTAATGACGGGAAGTAGTTCAGAACGGGTTTGAAAGGTATGATATCTCACTTGTTGTCAAAAACTTATCCTTTTTCGTTCGACCAGCGCTAAAAATATGGGCAACAGTTCCATTCAGCTGACATTGTCTCTGATAAAATTGCTGGCTACACTATAATGGCAAGGTATGACCTTTAAAGGTAAAAGACTTAC
Source organism: Orchestia grillus (assembly GCA_014899125.1). Classification (NCBI taxonomy): domain Eukaryota; kingdom Metazoa; phylum Arthropoda; class Malacostraca; order Amphipoda; family Talitridae; genus Orchestia; species Orchestia grillus. The sequence goes on from VOMN01127077.1 coordinate 7,307, forward strand.
TTTCAAACGACGCTGTTCTAACACAATGATAGAAAACTGCTATTCGTGTTCGGACTCTGAGAAGGCGCCCACGTGCTGCTTCTTTCGAAAGTTTCACTCTCCGGTAGGGGAACAAGCTCTACGTATATCACGAATAAATGTTTGTTTTGAAGTTAGTCTAGTAGAAATTTTCTTCGGTACTAAAAAGCTGAAAGTTTCTCGGATGTTAGTGGTGGAAGTAGTTGTAGTACCAGTAGTAGTAGTAGTAGTAGTAGTAGTAGTAGTATAGTAGAAGCAGTAGTAAGGATAGCAGCGCTTTATTATCTCAGACTATCTCGCACCGAAAGAGAAGGGACTTTGAAGAACGAGGAATCCATATCGAAGGTGTGTTTCCACGCAAGAACCCCTGTGCATAGAAACAGCAAGTTTAGAAGGAAGAATAAGAAAAGATAGAGAATCATCAGGGAAGAAAGCATGATAATGAAAAAAAAACATAGTGGGCACGGTTGATAGAAAACCCAAAGGCGTAGCTAAACCTGAGGTATCTCAGATGTTGGATAATGTGCGTTGCAGAGGGCTTACATTTGACCTCCAACGACTACGTAAAAGTAAAATAACATTCAATATCTTCGTAAAATCTTGAGAGAGTGGTAATGAGTGGATAAAGAGACGTCGTTGTGGATGTAGAGTTATAAATGGTAGGCAAGAACAGTGTGACCTCGGAAATAATTTCATTTAAATTTCTGAGCAGGAAATTTCCTCCCAAGCTCACAAATACTCTCGAAAAATCTTATTCAGATTTTGAGAAAACTTGCCTTGCACTTTTTTACAACTGGGCGGCATATTCAACATTAAAAAATTACCAAGATTCTTCTTCTCAAGGTTTCCTTTCATTAAGATTTTTCGGCCCCTGAGGCAACACTTTTAAGTTGAGGCCTCTATCAAGGATTTTCAGGGACGAAGCTGCAGGACTGAGTGCGTAAATAACTTTTAAAATCAGAGGAACCTTCAGCCTCACCTTGACTACGCCACTGTTTATGTGCGTAGAAGCTTTCAAGAGTTCACTAGGTCCAAGCTATCGCGCACCCGACTGATGTCAGCTGATCAATAACGCTTTTTTAACGCTGCAGGTATTCGGGGGGGGGGACACTATTGGAATCTCTTTAACAGGCGTACATATCCCGAACTTGGCAATGTCTGTACGAGTGCACGGGAATTTTAACGATAATGGGTATCATTTTGCTAAGTTGGCATGTCTTCAAAATTGCATAGCACTTTTATTAATAGTTCACTAGTTGGCAGGACCCGCGAATAAATCGCGGTTTGAATTTTTGAGAGTGGAAGTTTATGATCTAGCTGTAGCATACATACCGCAATGATCCTTGTATTTATTTATGAAGGCTGTGATAGACATAGACACATAGATAGTTACAAGCGTATTAATATAGAGGTTTTCATACTGACGTGCATGCCAAATCTTATTTATAATTTGGTTTAGAATTCCTAACCTTGTGAATCTCAGTGTTTGACTTTCATTTTAAATTTGTCACCACTGATGATGGAGTTGGGCAATTCCGAGACGCTGTTTAGGAAAGGTGTTCCCTTTAATATCAGTTCTTTCCATTTTATGCGTGATATTTCCAAAAATTCAACCAATTGGTTCAGCAACATGAATTATAGTCGAATATTTACCAGGACGAGAGATGCACTGGCTATATTCGTTATCAGTTCCAGTTGAACTAAATATTCATTAGTAAAATTGAAATTTTGGTACTTCTTTGAATCCAGTGCTACTGGCGCCTTTATTTCTTTTTGAGAATACCCGAAATTATAATAATCGACGGCGTGGATTTATGTACGTATACATAATTTTTTTTGTCTCCAACACTTTTTACACGCCACCGTAGAGGGCATTACTGAGAGCGGCGCTGATACGCAGCTGTGTCGTAGATAGGATACTGAATGTCTTGTCGTAAATTAATGTAATCTATAGAGAAGCTAAATCTCTTATTTAATTAATAGAATGTGACATGACAAGATTTTGGCTAACATAGTCTGATAATGAATAGTTGGCTTCAAAGGACACGATGAGGAGCAGCTTCACTGAAAGAATCCAATCATTTCAAGAATAAATTATGAAAAATAATGTTTTTACCGGGTTGCGTATTAGTTTTTTATAATATATCCCATTCAATAATATCTACAGCAATCGTATCTTCAAAAATAGAATAGATAGATATCCTAAATGGAATTGATGTTTTAGAATAAAATAAATAATAAATTAAAATAGATACTTACTATTTAATTGAGATATTAAATAAATATTAAAATTTACCATCAAATACATGATATAATTTATAATCAAATGAATGTTCTTTTTTTTTTGTGGTTCTATAAATGTTGTAGAATTTCATTTTTACAATTGGATTTGTAAAATGTTTATCATGTAGATAGACTCCAGTACCGCTATGAATAATATTTATGTGTGAACGTTAAAGAGGAGCGTAAAATGTAGCATCTCCATTTGTTATTCTTTTGAATTTTGAAACTACCAGAAAAGGTAATACCATCCCACTACAGAATAATAGCCCAGTGTTGCTTGCTTGCTTGGTTGGTCCGTCTGTCCGTCCGCCCGGCCGTCCTAAACTAACAGCGAGACTAGCAGCTAAGGCAGTTCGTATCAGTGGTACTGAAAATAACATTGTTCAACGTATGCTGTATCTTACTGGTCTTATTTTTCTTAAAGTTGTTTCATGTCAGAGTTACCGTAAATGAGAGAGCATCTTAAGGATTTAATATAATTTGTCCTGCCATTTTTGGCGAGGCGCGTCTACCAGTCGGTCGATATGTGTCGTATCTATGCTACTGTGTTGAGAATAAAACAAGTGCGACAATGTGCTTAGGAAAATATAAAGACAAGTTTTCTCCACTACTATGCGCGTATATTTTGCGCGATTAACCTGAGAAGAAGTGTAGCGTCATAATTTGCACAGCCAGAGACCCAGAGACCCAGTTCGGAAACATGCGATTGCCCAGGCTGTTCAAATTTATTGAGAAGAAGCTCAGCTGAAGGTAGCGATAACGTTAGAGGGTCTGATGAAGCCTTGCGGCAGGGACAAAATTTAAGATACTTTCGTAGATTTATAGTCAAACCATCACGATAGGAAAAAAAGAGACAGCGAGACGTTAGCTTATTGTGCTGTATTCGTATCACGCACGAGGTGCGGGATAACAACGGCACGGCCGTGACCTAGTTCAGACTGTTGCTCCCGAAGGATCTGTTGTCTCTTGCAATGAGCAATCCTCGCTTAGTCTGTAATTTATCCGCCCGACCTGAGCAGACGGCGATGGAGAACCGCCCTAAAAACATGGGCTTTCAAATGAACCGCACGCCCCAGAGGTCCTATGCGACAGAATTTATGGCGGAGTTCGTGGATTTTGTGTTCGGAGATACACTTATATAGGTCAAGGTTCAGGTGATATATATGAGCTTAGTGGTGACACGGGAACGCTGGCAGAGTTGAGGTACGTGGCATGAATTTTCCCGCACACTAGTAGAGGGGCTTACATTTAGGCAGGGATTCACGTACATACTTTCTGTCGCGATTTGCCTTTAAATCTGGGTTACAAAGCTAAGATTTTTCCAAGCAGTAAATAAAAAATGAAATATTTAGTACGCCTTCACGTTTATGATTTCGTGGCTTCCTTCACCCATTCTGATACAGAGCAGTTAGTGACAACAGGGTGAATACCACTGTCTCGTGAAATCATTCATTTTGATTTGTTCGGGAACGTTTTGATTTGTTATATGTATTTCTAAAATGTTTGTCGTATAGACAGACTCTAGTACCGCTATCAACGATATGAAAAAGCTTAAAGAGAAACATAAAATATGTCATCTCCAATTGCACGATAATGTGCCCTCACCTGCGTCGCGTAATAATACTCGATTAGGGTGCGTCATCATTATGGTACGTCGTCGAGTTACCATTATCGTACATAAACCCGTGCCCGTTATAGTACGTCACCATGCTGACATGGCGTGTCATCACCTCACTATTATTGTACGTCGTCCCGTTGCCATTATTGTACGTCGTCACGTTGCCATTATTGTACCGAGGTAGCCGTTATTGTACGTCGTCTAGTTGCCATTATTGTACGTCGTCACTTTGCCATTATCGTACGTGGTCACGTTGTCATTATCGTACGTGGTCACGTTGCCATTATTGAATGTCGTCACGTTGCCATTATTGTACGTGGTCACGTTGCCATTATTGTACGTCGTCACGCATGAGACGTGGTATCGGCCTTTCGAATACCAATACACAAATGATTTTCTCGGTCACTTGAAGTTAACATAATGTTACAATTTTACCTTGTTATTTTTATAAGTAATTGGAAGCACAACAGAACTGCTGCTATTCTTTATTAACTCTGTATTATAACATATAAGTCTTTCGTGAAACTCGCACCACCTCGTACCGACCTTCCATACTAGTGACAACATTTGACAACAGGGGCCGTTTCTGTTCCCTTGATTGAACTACAAGAAAAATTTATTTGTGAGTACCGAGAAACTTCTCGACATGAAAAAACTTTGACAATGTCTCTTCTTTGCCCAAAATGTTCAGTTAGTAATTTCTGTGAATAAAATTCCCTAGAGTTGAGAAAGGATACTGTTGTTTGCTTGCAGGTTTCATTTCTTGGGCAAAGAAAGTGTCAGATGAGTTATACGGGACATGAAAAAAGAAAAAATTACTCTGTCACAACTTTTTCCTATCAGTGCAAGAAATTTTCACCTTCATATAAAAAAGATAGCCGGAGAACAAATGAACGAATGATTTCTAACATGGATGATGAAATGCGTCAAGGAAAATCTGAAAAGTTTGTGGAATTGAGCTGTACAATTTTCATGCAGAAAAATTTCTTTGATATCAAATCTGACGAAAAGAAACAAAGTTCGTTGGTGAATATTGCTTTTTCCGCATTCAACTCTTCAGTTTTCCAGCAGCAAACCGAACGCCAAATAATAACAGTACAGCCAGAGGCATTGTCAGGAATTTCAGCTTTCAAGAAAAAACATTTTTGAAGTTAACTGAAAATCGAATAAAATCGAAATCAAAAAAATCCCATTTTTCTCTGTAATTCAAAGCCAAACACATTTTGCAGCGTGCAGCCTTTTTTATTTTTTAGAGAGACGACCCCAATGGAGCGTGGCTGCAGATAAATAGGCCTTTCTCAGTGAAATTGACGCCATTTTTCCCCAATCGGCAGGCGAAGGCAGTGGGTCGTCCACATCTCTCGAGATCCAAGTGAGCGCTGAGACTGCCCACGGCGCTCAGATTGAGTGGGTGACCCCGGCCAAGATCAGGCACAAATTCTCCATATGTTGGCTGCATTACGGCCCCCTAACTGAAGCCGTGCACGTCCAAACGCAAGTCAAACCGGTGGAGTCGCGCATCGTACTGGACCACCTCTCCTCCTTCACCACATACTACGCCTTCCTCAGCTGCAAGCGTGGGCGCACTCCCTACCCCTCCAATACTGTGCACTTCACCCCACGTGAGTCTAGGGCCATTAGCTCACAGAGACGCTACCTTGGCCCTCTGGAGTTAGAAGGGCTCGATCTTGTTTGGCGTGAACTTTAAGAGAGCCCGAAAGGGAAAATCGACAGAAATTCGTTCGACTAAGTTTACTTGCCGAATTTTAAAAGAGCTTAACTTTGCGTAGTGTGAAATTTAGGAGAGGTTAACTCTGCTTAGTGTATACTTTAAGAAAATGAAATTTTGCATGCTGGACTTTAAGAGAACTTAACTCTCTTTAGCGTGAGATTTAACCTAAATTAACTTCCCTTACATAGGGTGTACTTTAGAAGAGCTTAACTTTGCTTGCTGAATGTTTAAAAAGCCTAATTTTACTCTCCAAATTTGATGGAGTGTAGCTTCGCTGCCTGTACCGCCAGAGGACGCAAATTTGTTTAATGCTAATTTTCAGCGCTCTTGACTTTCCCGACTGAGAGTTTCTACTGCGCCATTTTGCTTCTGAGCTATGAGAGAGCGTAAATTTGCTTGCACAGCGTGCAGAGAGTGTAACTTTGCTTGCACAGCATGCAGAGAGTGTAAATTTGCTTGCACAGCGTGCAGAGAGTGTAACTTTGCTGCTCACCTTTTAAAAACTGGAGCTACGCATGGCTGGTAAATTTTTCTCATTTGGGTAATTCAAACTTTTTACATCTAGCATTTTCAGCATGGTTTTCTGAAGTCAACTTTGAATGCTGAGGTGAGAAGCTATGGCTGCACTCGAATGCTGCGTTATATTTTGTCGAAAAAACGCACTTTTCAGGACGTGTGCATCACCAGCAGATGCATTAAATTCAAAACGAGAAAAAATCATTATTTCGATGAATTTTTTTTTAACTACGACTACTCTCTATGCATCAGAGCTAAGTTCTCCAGGGAATGTTAACGAAGGTTTTTTAAGTGTGAATTAGTTAGCGAATCTTGACTTGTGTTATGAATCCAAGGTCCATTAATTAATTTTTGATAGTTGAGTGGTGTATTTAGAACTGGAGAGGTTTTAATATCATCCCAAAAACCGATTCATGCTGTCAAAGCATTGTAAGAATTGCATTATGGCTCAATATTTCTATACAAGAAGAATAAAGTCATCGAACTCAAACATACTGTAAAAAGTAAAATGCACTCAAATGAAATCCACTTTCCCTTCAGATGGTGACCCCGGAAAAAGTGGATTACGTGCATCCGAGCAAGACAAATCCTTGCTGACGACTCTAAAATCGCCCATCGAGCCGCGCCAGGAGCCTCTTTATGTTTTCAGCCCTCTGTCCTCGTCCCTGTCGGCCCGCCGGCCCGCGGGGGAAGGTCTGAAATCATCAGATGAAGGCCCCGATGCACAGGAGGACGAAGGCATCTTCGTTCTCATGAACGAGCGACACATGAATTACCCTCGGCTAGACCCTCACAACAGCTCCCTGCCCACCAGCCTCGTCCTAGGTCAGTGGACTCGAACTTTGAGGCGAATTGTAAAAGAGAAACTTGTTTTCTGTAGCATTTCGTTCTCCGGTGAAATCATCTGGTGATGGGACAGTGGATAAATGTGTACATCATGAGGTTACTAAGTACTTGATAAGTTATTTTACTGCGAGACACTCCAAAGTTTTGCTCACTTTAGCAGCTGCTCGAACCGTTTTCCAAGTACGAGAATTGGCCAAGTATGAAAATTTTAGTATACGCTTTAATGGAACTTCTAGTCTGAGTCTTAGTGATATCCATTCGAAATGAATTAAAATTTGATTGTGAAAGATACTATAAAGTAGACCTCCGTATCTCCCAAGAACATATATCAACTTCAATGAGAGCAACAGGGACATTATTTGTGAGCCGCAATGGACGAGAAGTAGTTCACTTTAACGGACAGTAAAAATGGAGAGTAAAACGGTTCATTTCAATGGAGAGTAAAAAGGAGAGTAAATCGATTCATTTTAACGGAGAGTAAAAAAGAGAGTAAAATGGTTAATTTTAACAGAAAGTAAAAAGGAGATTAGAACGGTTCATTTTAACGGAGAGTAAAAAGGAGAGTTAAACGGTTCATTTTAACGGGGAGTAAAAAGGAGAGTAAAACGGTTTATTTTAACGGAAGCTGGGCACACACCGCCTGTCCCCACTGATATCTGAATGCAGCAAGGACCGTAATCCCGTGATCCGGTTGCCTGCAAAAGATAACCCCTAATCAGCGGTGTTGCTGCGTGGTGCTCTTTAATAAATATGATCCCTGACCAAAGACTGATGATGGCCAGGTGTGGTGTGCGGAGTGGTGGGTTTCCTCATCATCAACGTGACTGTGGTGATGGCGGTGCGGCAGTACAGCCATCGCAGGGCCCGTAGACGCCGCCTTCTCGAGCTCCAGTACGTGCTGTTTTTTCATGTATTTTTGTTCTTGTGTTCCAGTGAGTGCCACCTCTGTTGTTTTACTTTTACTCTTGTTCTTTTTCGTGTTCTTATTATCATTAATGTTCTTGTTTTCGTTATCTTCTCTGTTCATGTTCCTGTTCATGTTCTCGTTCTTGTTTTGGTTCTTTTTTTCCAGTGAATTTTGTTTTATTATTACCTACTATTACAGTTGTTTTTTTCTTTTTGTTCAGCTTTTTGGCCCACTTGTTTTTTCAGTTCTTGTTCTCGTTATCGTTCTTGCTCTTGATCTTGATCGTGTTCTTGTTTCTCTTCTTGTTGCTTTTCCTACTCTTTTTATTGGTCTTTTTGTTCCGTGTCCTATTTTAACTTTTGTTTTCATTCTTTTCTCGTTTCTATTCTTGTTTTTGGTCTTCTTCTTTCTCTTGTTTTTGTTTTTATTCATGTTTCGTCCCTGTTATTATTTTTAATTTATCCTTGTTGCATATTCTTCAATATTCGTTAGAATTAAACAGTGTCGACTATCCACGCGTGTCCCGTGTTGGAGGAAGTAAGCCTGAGCTTGATATATTATCAAAAGTAAAAATTTAAAATTACAATTAATTACCTCTCAAGGGTACCAGAAGTGTTATCTTTTCCCTTGAATTCATGCAAAAAACGAAGGCCTTGTAAGGAATATTCTTCAGCATGACACGCGAGAAATATTCTGCAGCTCGGCATGTGATCACGTATCAATTTCGCGGTGCTGGCGTGTTAAATGAGCGGAAGAGCCGAGATGAGAGCGTTTAGTCAACAGCCGAGCTCTCAAAATAGTTATTGAAGAAGCCAGCTGCTTGCTTTAGAGCTCCAAAATGCCAACGCAACTTGAACGTCTTGCAAAAATGAAAAGCGATATGATAAAATGGGAAATTTATATATACATACATTGTGAATTCGTGGCTCTGATAGCGACAACGAAATAGCGTGTGTTGTAATACGTCGTAAAAGTTCCTAATATGTCGCGCTAGCTGTTTCGTTTGAAGTGGTATAGGTAGGAATGGCTTTCTCAGTCGTCTGCGTCTGGGCCCTGTGACATTGTATTGTGTGATGATCAATTTGCAAAATATGGTATACCTGAAGATATTCAATGAATAATATATTTTTGAGGTGAGAAATGAATTTACACGATTACAAGCTAGCATTTTAGTACAAGCACACTAATATTTCTTTATTAACTTGAAAGGACAATATTTAAATTTAGAGTTGAACGTTGCCAATAAATTTGCGCGTAACTGTACCTGCCATCAAAACATACAATTTTGAGGTCGTTTTTTATCACTGTATTTTTTTTCCTTGCAATTTTTTGCAAAAACCATGTATCTAGTAACGGTTTTTCTTGCTTCGGTTTTAATCATTCAAACAATTGAATGAATTAGTCAACAAAATTCTCTTTCATTTTTCCCGTGCACAATGCTGCTTTTTTCCCCTTAAATAGACGAGACGAATGAGAAGTTTATGAGTGAAACACATCACCTACAAAAGAGAGGCTTTCAAACCCTCACCACCGAGGTTTGGGTGTCATTTTGCACGCCGTGTGAGCAAGTGCTTCGACGACCTCCGTACTCGAAGAAGTGTTAACTGAACATAATGGTGTAGAACTCTCTCTCGGCATGCTACAGATCCCAATGAAGTGATTTCTTGATGATGTCATCAAAATATGCTTGCAAAATGAAATGACAAGATAATATTTTTCACCACACTATAGTACGATTTTTAATTATGCTTTTTGCGTCCTGTTGCGACCTGCAGGCAGGTGTCAGTTGGAAACAGCGATGCCAGTGTCAAGCTCGTCTTGAGCCTGGCTCAGCTAAACGCTCTAAGCTAAGATGATCAAAGGGAAAAAAGTCATAAATCTAAGTGAGGTCTAACGCAACTGGGGATCAGGAGCAATTTCTCTGCAGCAAAAAACTTAGAAGCTTCATTATGTAAGAAGTAACGATGTCCTTTCGTATATTCGGGTGTTCCTGTAATTCAGGGAAAATGACCAAGTTTCGAACTTTTACCATCTCTGACGTAAAGGCAAAATACGGTGCAACTGATCGTAATGTTCTGCTTTGCTTTACTCTGCACAGGCTGCAGCAGAATGGAGGCTTCATCTACAACTTGGATGATTTTTTGAACGCTTGAGGATGGCTTCTGCCCTCCGCCTCCGACTCGGCGGAAGAAAATTCCGTGTCCATCCAATCGCGAAGCTCATCTGTCTTATCATGCGACCTTACAACTACGCCTAAAAAATTAACACAAGTCCGGTCAAACTTTTGTACTACACACTTTGGTAATGCAAGTGCTTAAGCCCTTGTTGTGAATGAACCCTCATATGTTTTTCCAAGTGGATCAAATGTAGTATTTGATCTACGACTTCGAGTCGTTCATCGAATACTACAACTCAAAGTCTCCACTCAAATCCCTCGTCTCATTTTTTGTCGCTACATCGCTACCTCAGTAAAGGCATGCGACTTGATCAAACTAAATTTCTCATCAACTTCAAACTTTTTGTACAATGAAGTACTAATACCTCTAGTACTTACGATGTGTAACTTACGTTGTGTAGCACCCCCATAACGGAAGGAGGTGTTATTCTATTATGACTAATGCAATCAGACTCTTCCAAAAGGAGCCCATGATCCGAACAAAGTGTGTCACGAGCCAGTTGCAAGACAGGTGTGTATATAAAATATATTTCAGTACGTCTGCTAACAGCTTTTATTGAAAATAACACAAAATGGGAAAATATCGGTGATAAAAGCATAATAAATAATTGCAACTGTAAATTTCTTATAAAAGTGATCCATCGCAAGTGTTATGGGTCCGTTTGTTGATCCTTAACCATTTTCTGTTGATGTGTCCATCCAGAACAAAAAAAAGCGCAGATTTTATTTTTAGTTCCTGCAAATCACTCTAACAAGAGCAGAGCGCAAACGAATAGTTCATTTTCACCTATTATAAACTTTATTACAATTTAATGATTGTCATTCATGACTTTACTCCATTTTCAAACAACCTTCAGTATACTAGAGACTAATAAATAGTTTTTATTTTTACTGCAAACCGTCGTTAGTATTAATGAAAGTCTGTTTTCGATTTAAAACTAATGACACGCTCTGTTCATACAACCATGGAGCTGTATGAAGCTGTTTATAAATACGTTGCAGTCGTCATGAGCAAATAGTATGAGACCACGCGTCTGCAAGGCCCTTCACATGATCGATCGATGTCTGAAGACAGTGTCGGGAGACACCCAAATATGGTCATCGAAAGTCAACTTTGCTCTCTATGCTGGAGTCCAGTCGGAAGTCAAAGAACTGTACAGTCCCTTAACAAGATCAGGACTGCAATTCATTCAGGAGAGGACTTCTGATCTAACTCCAGAATAAAGAGCAAAGTTAGTACCCGATGCCCATATTTGGGTGTCTTCAACAGTGTTTTCTGACGTTGATTGGTAGTGTAAAGAGCCCTTATGCAGGTTTGTTCATACTTGCGTAGGAGGAATGACGTTTATTTCGGTCAAACGATGTCGCTGATAAACGCTATTTCTGGTATACTGCCACTAGTATCTTCAGATCAACGAAAAGTTGACCAGAGTTTCACAAACTTTTGGAAAAAGTTAGACTGAGCTTATAAAGCATGATAGCAAAACTGAGGGTAACCTAAGCCAATAACTCAAAGTGGCACTGCCATTCATGAGTGGATGGTGCAAATGCGAGTGACATGCTCTAACTATGAATGACATGTTCTAACTATGAGTGGCATGTTCTAACTATGAGTGACATGCTCTAACCATGAGTGGCATGCTCTAACTATGAGTGGCATGCTCTAACTATGAGTGGCATGCTCTAACTATGAGTGACATGTTCTAACTATGAGTGGCATGCTCTAACTATGAGTGAAATGCTCTAACTATGAGTGACGTTCTTTAACTATGAGTGACATGCTCTAACTATGAGTGACATGCTCTAAGTGACATGCTCTAACTATGAGTGACATGCTCTGAGTGATATGCTCTAACTATGAGTGACATGCTCTGAGTGACATGCTTTAACTATGAGTGGCATGCTCTAACCATGAGTGACATGCTTTAACTATGAGTGACGTGGTCATTCTATGAGGTACATGGTCTCTATGAGTGACATGGTGTCATTATGAGTGGCATGGTGCAACTATAAGTGTCATAGCTCAACTAAGAGTGCTAAAATATGAAGATTAAAAATTACCTATACACAGCCTTACTGTCTAGGGCGCAGGCGTCCGTCTACAACTCTATCTGAACTCCTGAATCCTCCACACCTGCTAAAAATTGTGTCTATAATTCTCCTGAAGCATAGACGTTTGTATTGAAATAAAACTAGTGGTAAGTTTGTTGGATATAAGACGAGTAGGATTAGTTTTTCACATTCTTACTTTTGAATGGAATACTGTATGTAGCGTAGACAGTTCGAGTGTTACCCAGACCTTCTCTTCTCTCGCTTGCTCCGCCTCGGATGCTGATGCTCCATCACCTGGTAGCGTGCCGGCCTGAAATTAAGTGCAATTTTATAGATTTGTGTAATAGTATCGTAACTTTGCATCTGTAGTATAAGAGTAGTGTAATCCTCGCGAAAAACAACAGTTTCCGTGAACTTGAATAATATTTTGTCTGAAGCCTATCAGGATTGAATTTGTTGAATGAACAAATTTTCGCTAGATTAGAGCGCTTGTGTTGCAGAGAACGGTTTTGCAAAGCTCGTGCTCATCTTACCTTCTCAGTAAAATAGAATGGCCTTCATTAAAGGCATATTGAAGCAGAACAACAATTTTTCTGTGCCATGTCAAAATTCAAAGGTTTTCTGCTCATCTTTGTTTGATTTGTCGCATTTTAACCTTTGCGGCAAAAGTGTTGCGGTATTTTGAGCCACCAGTGACGTCATTCCGGGCGGCACTGCCACGAAATCGGTTATATCATATAAAATTTGACTCGAAATTTGGCCCGGTCCGTGTCGCTGTCAGAAGCTAGAATGTTGGTAAACATTAATGAAGAGTTGAGCTCGGCACGATAATTGAGAAGAGTGAGCTCGTTAGCTCAAGTTACGCTGTTCGAATTCCCTTCGTGGGTCACTGGCTGTATTGTATTTTCTGAGATCGAATTGATGTGCATGCACTGTGGTGTCGTGCATGCACTGTGGTGTCGTGCATGCACTGTGGTGTCGTGCATGCACTGTGGTGTCGTGCATGCACTGTGGTGTCGTGCATGCACTGTGGTGTCGTGCATTCACTGTGGTGTCGTGCATGCACTGTGGTGTCATGCATTCACTGTGGTGTCGTGCATGCACTGTGGTGTCGTGCATGCACTGTGGTGTCGTGTATGCGCTGTGGTGTTCACGATTCCGTTCTCAATGCACTGGCATTCTCTAGCTCATTGAATCAAAGATTGCCTTCAGAATTTTCAGACATGGTTCTTGCGACCAAATATTGTAATTGCGATGGCCAACGACTCGAATGAGACGTAAAATGTGTGAGGGAGATATCCTAGTTTCACAAACTCGTTAAGGCAAATTTCGAAAGCTTCAAGAATATTTTGAAGCGGGGACATTTTCTTAAATTTCTAAACAATGAATGAATTTCATTATTTATTCGCAACTTAGCACGCGTATGTACAGTAATTAAGTAGCAAATAACTGCATCCATATCATCACTGTGTTGCTGTGTTAGTTTTGGAGCGTTTTTCCGTTTATTTGTTTGTCACAATTTGTAAGCTTAAGGTCAAGGTCGTTTGATTGAATTGCGGTTATTTTGAGAGCTAACTAAGTTTTCTCTTGCAAGTAGCAGTGCTGTGAATTGTCGATTCATATTTTATAAATGAAGATTTAGAATAATTTTTCCAAATTTTAGGTTATTGCAAAAAAATACTCCCAATTAATAGCAGCAAATACCACTGCAGTCGATACCATTAGCGTCTGTGCTCAAAAAAAAAGTTATCCACGTGTGAATATTTTTTTGTACTTTTAACATAAATTGGACGTAGTTCCCAGGCACCTCACTACACAATCCGTGATCAAAGGAACATGTGCGCTTTAGTTGCGTTCGCTGGCTTCGCAATCAGCAAGTCGGAAAGTCTTTTTTTCTCGGTTGCGAGGGCGCGCAACACCTGCTCTCGTTTTGCCCGAGTCCAATTGTCCAGACTCGCCCATGCAGATGAAGTCCAAAATGGAACACTTCTCGATTTTTGTCTTTGGCTGAGTGTTTACTAACTAGAATAATCCACTGTAGTTCAAATAATTTTGGGAATGATATTCTGTGCTTCCCGAACGTAATCTCAGGTTTCATTATTTATTTGTCGATTTTTTAAAATCTTTCTTCTGTTTCCAGTGAACATTAACAAATCGTGTTGCATTTTCTATACGAACCGTAGTTAGAATTTTCCGATGCAACCACCTTTAATTTTTTACTGTTTTCTTTTTTGTTTATCAACATAAATTTATGTTGGTAAGACTATCTTACCTAGACAATTTTCAAAAATAGGAAGTAAAAATGAAAATTAAGAACCCCAAAATCCGACGCTCGTTCAGTATCTGTCGCTCACACATTAATCTGACATTTTAAACACTATTCGCGCCCTAATCAGACTAGTAAATGTCCTTGGACTTCAAATCATTCGTCATTTTTGCAATGGCATTTTTCCCAGCGTTATCCTAAAGATTGAGCCCCTCCAGAACTAGCAAGCATCATTTGTTTGAAAGGGTAACCGCGTGTTGACGGTGCGGTACAAAGAAGTAAAAAAGGACACCAATTTGTTCAAAAATAATTGTTCAATTTTTATCGTCTAGGTTTTTCAAAGTGAATCAACACGAATCCGTATATTTCAGCCTCGTTTTATACGTTTCCGTTTTAAAAGTGAAAGTAACCTCGAAAATGTGCGATTTTCACATGTAATCTGAGCGCACCACCGCTTCTGCCAGCCCACCGCCTAGCGTACTCGAGTCCTCAGCGCTGCTTCATAGAGCTTCTCTAGTCTAACCTAATTCGTATAGATCATGAATATTTTATGACATATTTTGCTAAAAAACTGAGATTTTCAATAAAATGCTACCAAGATTGGAAGAGTTTGTTTGTCCCTCTTCTCGTTTATATGCATCCTTGGGATTGATTGTTGTCCATGGTTCGGTGAATCTTCATCTAGAATTGCACTGAATAATTGGTACAATGAAATATTTGAAGATGTTTTTTCTCCTCCGTTTGCTGCAAACATGAAAATTGTGTTTAGTAATTTGCCGTCTATTGAATATGCCCCTTCAACTCTTCGAGTCGTGGACATAGAAATACATTGTATTACAAAATAATTCACAATTTTGTAAGTGTAACTGGCCAAGTTAGAACTAAGAATAAGCGAATTAACAGAAGACTCAAAAAGGTTAAACAAATGATAGTTGGAGAGCAGAAAGAACTCAATCGTATGATCAAATAGCTACACAAAAATTTGCTTGATCATCTCAGGAGGAAAAAATGTATTCCTGGTTGTTTTAAACTCTCATCACACGAATTCGCCTGTGAAATGAATGTTTGTATCAGCTGATTTAAATACAGAACATTTTTTCACTTTATAGGAATTCAAACTGGTGAGTTGGGTGTCAAACAAACACAGTCTTGAACGCTCTACACAGCCTAATCTGGTCACGATACCTGAGTTTCATTTCAAGACTCATCATTTTAAAATTTGAAACTAACCAAAATTCTAACAACGCTTTCACTTTTCATTTGAGTACACTGGAGAAAACAATCGAAGTAACGGGAGCAGAGTCTTGCACGTTTCGAAAAACTCATCGACTCTCTCTTACTTTTGCGCAATAACTCTACAGCGCGCATTCGCTGTACACCACACCCACCTTCCAAAATTCTTGCCTTGACCTACATACTTCCTGTAATTTGAAGTGATGAAAGATGTTAGCCCGTCAGGTTCAGGGCTTGCTCAACTTCGTCTGCATCGTTACCGTTGGCCATCAGACAGAGAACTACTGCCACAACGAACCACATCTCCAGCACTGCACTAAAAAAGTTGTAAGGAAACTCTCAGTGGGCATAGGTGCGCGGAAAACTCGCTAAGAATTTTTCGGTTTTCCAAAGCTCGAGGGATTCCCGTAGTGAGGCACAAAAGCAACGTCAGATGCACGGTACACGCGCTGACAGAAGTGGCGGTTATGAGCTAGGGCGAGCATTCAGCATTTGGTCTGCTGCTAAAATGGAGCACAACTTCCATTCAGACTTGAAGAATACACAATAAAGACACACGAGCTCAACCTCGCTTTCAAATATTACGTCTGAGAGAAATCGTGTTGCTTATTCCATTGAAGATGCGAAACGTGTTACTTTTACAGGAGCGTGCAGTACAAAATACAAGTAGGAATTTCAGTCGTCAGATAAAAAAAGAACAGGATCTCGAAATAAGGCTCTGTAAGTCCGGCTCATTTTAAACAAGAGACCAATTTCATAACTTTTCATCCCGCCTTAGTTTTAATCCCCTCTATGCCTTTCACTTGATTAGATTTCATGGCTCATTAGAATATGAAATTCAATAAATCAATTTTGTGACTTTCTAAACAAAAAGCAAAATACCAGGGTGATCTCCATCATGCAAAACTTTTAATTCCCCTTACGTTGTTAAAATCAATAGAGAAGACATTGTAAAACGGGATGCCACTTCCTACAGCCATCAAGTCTACGCGTGAGTTCTTTGAGAAGTGCTGAGTCCCGTGCATGTCTTGCAAGGTTGGCTGATATACATGTACATATGTGGTGCCCTTACTGGCCAATTAGGTTAAGTTGACTCCTGTGCATGTCTTGCAGGGTAGACTGATATATGTGGTACCCTCACTGGCCAATTAGGTTAAGTTGACTCCCGTATATGTCTTCAAGAGTGGTGGGTGGCATCCTTACGGGTCAATTAAGTTAGAAATGCCGGGGGTTGTCATATTTTACATGCTGTATTTACTCTTCCCTGTGCGGCATTTGGGGCCCGTAATAAATTGTCTACGGTTAAACTTGTGTTTTATTAATGAGCTACGACAAGATTGTGTTGAAGGTCGCTTACGTGAGAGGGCTCAAAAAAACTCACCTCTGAAATATTTTGAAACATATTTGAAACACTTGTTCACCACGAGTA
Organism: Orchestia grillus; assembly: GCA_014899125.1. Taxonomy (NCBI): domain Eukaryota; kingdom Metazoa; phylum Arthropoda; class Malacostraca; order Amphipoda; family Talitridae; genus Orchestia; species Orchestia grillus. Next base: position 24,383 of record VOMN01127077.1, read on the forward strand.
ATTTGTACTTGACAGAGTAAAACAATCGAGTATTAAATAACGAATAATGAACTCGACACATGAGAAATTACTTTTAGCCCCAAATAAGCTTCTCTAGGCTTCTAGTGGCTAGAAGTTGAGGTACAGAGCGGCTGGTGCGAGGTTATCCCTATGCACCTACGTACGTCGCGTTCTCCATTTTAGGAAAGTCTGAATAACTTTTCTTTATTTCGACACCCGGTCTCTAGAGGAGTCGTATTTACTCGAATCGTCGTTTCAAAATTTCATCCTCACTGAGGCTGCCATCGGATCAAAGAAAAGTGTTGGTTATGCAGCACAAATAACGAGGCAACTGTTATGCTTGACCACTTGAAAAATTCCAGCGCTTTAAATACCGCAGTCGTAGCGTTCGAAAGTGATCTTCTTTGATGGATGAATCAAAATTCCACAAATACGTGATGTGTGAGAACAGCAACTCAGTGGCCGTTCTATGAGTTGTTTGA
>VOMN01127079.1:0-11387 GCA_014899125.1 Orchestia grillus
TGCACTGACTCGTCCCTGCACTGACTCGTCCCTGCACTGACTCATCCCTGCGCTGAATGCGGTAACTTTTGGGGTGTCTGTGCCCTTGTCTCGTCCAGTCTTAGCGAGTATCGCTTGGCTAGCCCCGATTATAGGGCAACTTGATTATTAATATAAATTGTCTTGTGGTCAGAGATATATGAATACTTGGAGTTGAGACTGCAAGTATGATCACCTGAATTTACTTTAGTGGTTTGCAAGCGGAAATGAAAGAAATAGATACTTTCGAGCAATTTTCGCGGACTATTACTACCGATGCAGGTTGCTAACGAGCCAGGCTAGTTGTATTGGCATTGCCTCTTTTCACGTCATTGTGGTTATTTTTTATTTTGCTTGTACGGTTTTTACTGACCCTTCGTTCATAAAAACCTCCTTTGCACTGAGATAAAAATGTCTCCAGTAACTCCTCATTTTTATTTATAAAATTATATTCTTGCTTCTGTCCGGAACAGAACTAACGAAACTGTGTATCCCGAAGCTATTACTAACTTCTTTTACTCCAAAAATTGTATGAGTTATTCGCTAAGTTATTTTTCTCAATAACCATTCCTGAAGTTATTTGACTAGCTAGTGCCCCTCCTATTGTTGTTCATTTTATCTAACCGAGCAAAAAGTCCCTGAATCAAACTGGGAGTTTTTGTTAAAGAAATTGGACCCATCAAAAACGGTTTCAGTGCAGCACTTGGACAATCTCAACCTTACTTAGATGCTGTGCAACTTCTTCCAAATTTAAAATTACTTGAATGTTTGAACTATGAAGATGAATTATTACGGTGCTCTAAACTTGTCAAGCCGTATATTTTCATTTTATTGACTGAAAGAAAAACCTCAGTTTGAACCACCGTTAAACAGTACGTACTCGTTTGTTCGGAGTAATACTTTATTTCTGGAGCGCTTTAGCCACTCCACTAGTGCACCTATCGTGTAACAAGCAATATTCCTTAGAGCTTCGACGTTACCCTTCGGCTGCTCACCCAAGTGGGCGAACAAGCAACTCGCAGCACATTACATCATTGGTTCTCTTGTGTCTCATTTAGAGTGAATGTCATTGCCCTCATGATCCAGCACGCAGGCTTCCGTACCTGAGTGGCCAGCACAGCCTGCCCTGTAATCCACTTGAGGGCGCACGTGCCGCGGCCCTTAACCTCTTTAAGCTGCCGCAACATCCCCACAACTCCTGCCCTCTCTGCTCTGCTTGTGCCACCAGATTGTCGGCGTTCTGGCTAGCACTCTTCGTTGACAGACGTGAAAAATCTCGCATTTTTTGGTTGGTGTATTCAAACGGCATGTATATTTTTGGGTTTATTATATTCTCGCTTTATTCCGGGTATGTAGCCTGCCTGAATCATGGTTTTGATGTTAAGCATAATTTATTCTCATATCGTAAATGAGTAGTAGTTTCTTATTTTCATTCGGTGATGGGTCGAGTTCTTAAACGACGGATGTGATCAAAGGCATTATGAGTTAATGAATCATAGTTTTTCCTAGCTGGTTTAGTGAGTTCATTTAGCTTGATCTTATTAATTTAACGAGCAGTGATACCTGTGAACTGATACTCATATAATTTTATCTCTTCGTATTTCGTGCTGTCTCCTGTTCCCCCCAAGTCGATGTAGTCTCAGGAATGCTCTTGTTCACCTCTGTCTGTACGAGGACATCGTATTGTACACAACAGAGCTTAGCGCACATGAAGTGAAAAAGGACAACCTGCATCTGTAATAACCTCTCCTTTATAAGAGTTCACCATCAGTTTAAATCTACATGTTTAAAATGCATAGAAATTTCAAGCAAAGGCAGCTGAAAGCCACAATTCTAATACATGGTACTGAATGGAGTTCTTCCTCTTGTCCACATGCTGGAAAATATCCTGAAAGTCGGCGCGCATTTCCTTGAACCACTAACAGAATCGAGGTAATTTATGTCCATTTGCATTCCTTCTCTAAGACTGAAGACATTTTTCCGTCATTATTCAAGCATAATTTTGGCGAGTTTCGGCCAGGCTCGTGCCACAAAATGCACGTCGCGAACGGACAATCCCTCCCGAAACGACGAGAGCTATTGCTCAAGTATTCTTTGGGAAGTGACGAGATAATATTGTGCGGGGGAATGATCAAACGTTCGAGTTCCTCGGTTAACTGGAAGCCTCAGGCTACCGAACTGAAGCGAACTTACCAGAGCTCTAACTAAAGAAGTCGAGTAACCCGATTAAAATGCCGAGAAGACATGATGGTTAAGCCTTCACCGTTCTCTCCCGTGAATGCTTGAAAATTGTCAAATACTCACTGACGAACAGGCTCAATGTTTTTATTGCTTCTAACAAATTTCGAGTAAATAAAATTTTTTATGTTCAGATTTAAATTGAGACTATGGGTTTCTCATCAATAACTTTCTAAACCGTCTTTTTGATGGAGCTATAGGGAATTCTTTGTTTGAATTTACTCTGAATTTCCTTTAAACTTTTCGTCGCTGCATAGAAGTTGTTGATGGGAGATTCATTGCGCTTTCGTCAATTACTAAATGATTGGTTAATAATTGCAATTTGAGCATGATTTTGATCTTATTTATGCATTGATGTCGAGCTTTGTGTCCTGGAATGCAGTTCGAGGAAACAAATTTTTAGTTGCAACTGTGGGTACGTTCCAATTTTTACATAGGCTGTTGGAACGCATACGACGCTGGGTTTTAAAAATTTTTATCCACCACCCGCTATTCAATCCTTGATGATCAACACTTTTGCCTACAACATCAGTATTGGTTGTGCTCCTTGACCATGAAAAATTTTAGTGATGACCATATATTTATTATGCAATTGTTAAATATATCCTTCATTCATCTACATATTTATCTTCGTTCACATTCAAAGACAAAGTGTCAGCGGTTTCTAATTTGTCGGTGAAACTCGACCGGTCAAAAGGCTTAAAAGTGGACTGCAGAAAAGGAAAGACGTGCCTTATCAAGCAGCAGTCACTCGAAGCGTCATGCATCATGGGCGTTTTAGTCGCGATATCATCTAAGGCGATGAGCGGCGTGCACAAACGAACAATAAGACTATTCAAGGCTTCATAAAGACATTAACAATAGGAGTGCACTGAACGTGTCGAGACGCGTGCTGCTACGTTAATCTGGGATGAACGAGAAATATTCACTGAAATGAGAAGTCAAGAAAGATACGTGGAGAAAAGCAACACGCACTAAAACAGTTGTCTCGAAAGTGGGGTATATTATTGTCATTACTACGTTTCAGATGCGTATACGAAAGTTTCTATGGCTAAATAAATTATTTATGGAATAAGTGTGCATGATAACTTGAGACGAAGGGAGAGGGAAGATATGTTGTATTAAAATATACACACCACTGCACTGAGCATATTCATTTGAAAATACCTGACGAATGTGCCTGCGCTGACCTCGGGTAATGCTGCTCCTAATGGGGCTGCGCTGAGTATGCTGCGCTGACCTCAGGTAATAGTGCTTCTAATGGTGGCTGGGCTGAGTATGCTGTGCTGACCTCAGGTAATAGTGCTCCTAATGGTGGCTGGGCTGAGTATGCTGCGCTGACCTCAGGTAATAGTGCTCCTAATGGTGGCTGGGCTGAGTATGCTGCGGTGAAGTACATTTGCGTACGATACATGAATATATGTATCTGAGGCGAGCACACTTTTATAATATGTGACCTAGTGAGTCTACTGCTCTAAAATAACTTTTATATTTTGAAAGCAACTGGGGTGAGTGCGTGACAGCGACTTGACTTTAGCAATCGGAAGGTAATTATCACGAAATAATGGATTCATTTCTTCATAATTTATGGGAAATTTTAGGGTAGCTTTTTCAATTTCGAGAACGCTAGCACGAATTGCCCATAATTCTTAGAGTTACGAATCGTAAAATTCATTACTGATATTTATGTAATCCGATGTGTTGTGAAGTTCAATTTGACTTGATTCTTGTGAGGAATAACAAGTTATTAGCTCTAAATATGTTGGTTTAAATTAAGCTACGAGTAATGCATCGTATAATTGCAGCTTTTTGCCTCTTTTTCTAATACTCAAAGCGCTCAGCCCAACTGAACTAGTTCTGCTTGTCTACAAGTACACGTGAAAATATCATTGCGATTAGCCATGCAATCGGAATAAATGTAGAGGAACTTTATAAAGCACATTTTCGCTCAAGAGCCCTATTCAGTTTCTGGTGCCGCATATTTATGTGGAAACTGCTCCCCATTCTTGGTGTAATGGACTCGTTTTTTGTTTTCGTATCGCCGTAACGAGAAAATTGTGCTTGCCACAAAAACACGCATTGCCAACTTTACTTATGGAGCCCTGGCTGGGCTGGCTGCTCGCTCTTTGTCTCTCTAAACAGATGCCGAAGCTAAGCGATTTTTGTCGAGGGTTTTCGCAGAGCTCTCCTCGCTCGCAAACGAGCTGCATTTATTTGGCTTTTTCAATACACGTTCGGAGTAGACGTGCAGTTTTAACCGTTTGATAATAGTTTAGCGGTTGTCTTTTGTTCTTCTTATATCTTTACTACTAAATGCTCGTGAGACCAGTGACAGGCCTTATGAAGTTTCGAACTCTAAATCTGTGTTTAGTTTTGGCAAACACAGTTCTATTTTATATGCTGAAAGCAAAAACCTTTCAAGGTAAGTCGCAATACATAAATGGTCTACGTTTCTTCACCGAGATGGACGAAGCAAACCCTGAATTTTTCCATCTGAATTTCATAATGAGTCCTGTATTTATGTCTCTGAGTGCAGTTCAGGCTACATTTTGAATTATTTTCCAATGTAAGTAAGTAAATTATTTGTGCATCTGTATTCTTGAGATATCAATGGGTACTGTTTACCTTCCATGGTCCGTCAATTCCAATTTGTGTTGACGTTTAGTTGCAAGACCAAACTCACATGCGTCTCTTTGTTATTTTCATCGAGCTTATTGAAATTGGACGCATTTTTAAAGGTGTCTCAAGCACTTGTACAATCTGTCACGTTGTTGTTCTCTCAAGTTCTCGTAAAATGAAGTGTTTTTCTGAGACGACTAGTGCAACCATTTATCTCTGTGGTCCTCTAACGTCAGGAAGGGAAAAGTAAATTCACTAGGGACGTCGAAGTATTTGGATCTTACGTTGAAAATTAAACGTTCTCACAATTCCTACAAAAAATAGTACAGTAATGGTATGCCAGACGACTGAAGAACATGTGTGGACAGTGGACAACGAAAAATTTGTTGACTGTTATTACATTGAATTAACATTTTGTTTTATTTTCGGTACAAACAAAATTTTTGTTGATTCTTTCTCGTTTGTATTATGAATGCTGTTGATTTTCTAGAAAACTGGAAATCAGAAATAATGAAATAAACCAACGCTTACCTTGACCAAGGCCTCGAATTGAATACGTTGTTCTGTATGTGGTTGTGACCGACGGCCGTCAGTTTACGTGTGCTGTGCGAGACATGTTTGTTCGTTACTGCTTTGCAGGTATTGAATATATTGGAGAAAATATATGTAATGTTAAAATAACACTTTTGTTCTTTAATATTGTGCAGCAGCGTAGGAACGGCCAGTAAATGCAAGCTATTATTAAACTATCTTGGGTTTAATTTTTTATAATCATCCGAGCCTATCATGGTCTCCAGAGCCAAATTATCCCTATTGAGCAATGAAACATCGGTGTTTGGTGTCTGTTTTTGGTCGCGATTGACTCGGTTCTTCAGAGTTGGATGTCTCGAGGGTGATTTGCTTCACCGACGATACGCCGTCCTCTCTGTCTGGTTCATTCAACTCTCTTCAGAATATCGAGCTTATTCTCAAAAAGCAAAAGGTTTGGCTCACGTGAACTTTAGTTTTCTTCAGTAAATGTATGGTGTAGACGTGTGAAACTGAATGCAATGCGCTATGAGAAAATGTCTGCTCTCATAGCTGAGGCTAACGAGCAAAAGAGCCGTTCAATGAGTCTCGGGCTTTCATTTTATTTGAAATAAAAAACCTCGCTCGTTATTAACGCCTGACGTTACCTCACAAAATTTTTACTTCACTCTGACTCTGATCTCTTATTAGGCAGTTAATTTCTTGAGCCAATTATGGCATTGGTGTGTTTATTTTTCATTTCCCTGAGCCTCATTTCTGAAAAATGCAAAGATTAATCAAGCTGCGCCTGTTCCATACGAGAGATTTTCACGTCTTGGCTGTAATAAGGAAGAGATCCTAGTCTATCTCGGCAGGGATCTTTGAGTCGTAATGCGTGCGGTTATGAATAGAACTAAAGAAAAATAATTTGGTCTGCCAGCGTTATGCAACAGTAATGTGTCTTAAATTATGGAGACAGCAGCGACAAGGGATCCTAATTATGGAATTAATTTACGGAACCCCTTTTGATGCGCCAAGCTTCGTATGGTAATTAAACATTGTGAGGCATTTCATCGCCTTCTGCAGACCTGAAGCAAAGTTGAAGCCTACAGTGATGGCAAACCTTTAATATTTAGAATATTTTGTATTTCTTTTACTTTCGGAAGAATACAAAATTACTGTATTAAATATTTATTTCATATTTTAATGGAAGATCGTATGATCATTAAACGTTTGCAGTTGCGCAGCATCAATTTCTATAGTGTTATTTTAGCTACGCTATACGCTAACGGTTATTTTTTATTATTTTTCCTTTCAAACATCACCGCATATTTGTCCTTCAGTACATTTCTGTCCATTCATCTCATTGATTTATCAAAAAATGTAAGAATCTAATTTCCATATTCATTTTCATGATTTTAGGAGCGTAAGTCAGATGTTTGAAAAATTATTTGAACTTCGTACTTTCAATAATATGTGCATGCATTTTAACATCAACTAGTAGTATTTAATACTAATAAAACTGCTCAAATTTAAGAAGCCTACCCCAAACGAAGGCTCGATTTTAGTACGCTGGGAATCGAGAAAATTCTTTCAAGACACTACGGTTTTGGATAATTTTTGTATATTTCTTTAGATTAGGCTCCTTTAATTTCGAGTGACAGAGATATATAGTTCGCGTAAAAATATCTCTTTGGCTACTTTCGTCATCACACGGAAACATTGTTCTGCTTTGTACTTATACTTGTGGAAAGGATACTTCATTCCGTTTGATTCTTAATAGGTTCAACTATATTATCTCATTTACAGTCAATCTGTCAGCTGTATTTGCCGAAATTTTATCAGAAATATACAAAAAACCTTCTGATGATTTTGATTAATATTTAATCCAACGTGCTGATCACCATTTCGCCCTCAGTGATTGGTTAGTGAACTAAGAATCTCACCTGGAGTCTCAAAGTGACATCCACACCTATTTCTCAAGGTTGTAGTCTTAATCATTGAGAAACCGGTGTGATTTATACCGTGTAGGCGGCTGAGTTCGGAATCAGCAATTTTTCTTTTTTCACTCTGTAGAATTCGGAATAGGTTCGACTTTTTGTTATCAAAATGCATGTCTACCTTATGCATGAAAGAATTTAGGTTACATTAGGCCATCATTGCACTGTAATTATTATATTAAGAGGTATGCAGAAAGATCATGATATTTTGGGGTAATACTTCACTTTTCGGGCTTAGGAAGAAATTAAGAATCACGATCCGAGGTTTCAATGTGACTTCCACACGTAATTTTGAAGTTGCAGTCTTACTGATCCCAGTTAGAAGTTCCATCGAGACTTCCTCGTTTTAATTTTAGGGCTGTTATCCTGCAAATTCTAAGGCTGTTATCCTACAACTTGGAAAACCGAATGTTTTATGGTTTGTATGTTACTGATTTCGGAATTAACGATTTTTCTTTTCTTTCTTATCTCTCTTTCTTAAATTTTCTTCTCCAGAAATTGAAATACTCTCGGATGCTATTTGCACCTGTGATCGATTTTGTAGTTCCTTTTTTGCAGTTTTCCTTGCATTATTTTTCGTCTGAATAATGATTCACATTCAGAAGCTTGTACTAGCGGCTGATAAATTTACCCTCATTTAAATGCTGTACTGTAGATTTATGGTCTTCAGTGTCACTAAACATGACGTATTCTTTTTTGTGAAGCTTGAGTTTGAAATAATTAGAGAGGGGCGAGTGTATTAGTCACTGGAGACAGGAACTCGTAACAAACCGGGGGCATTTAACTGGTGCAGTTTGTCTCCGTGCGTTATTGGAAAGATCATCACTCGTCCGCGCTCTGGCTGAGGCAGGGCCGTCCATCACGCGCTCCAGTGCCACCGCCTCCACAAAATATTAGAGTTCGAATCTCAATTGAGATTTGGACTGTTTGGGAACTGAGAAAATAATACTACGGAGTTCTAATTTCCCCAACGAGAGCGCAACAAGTGAAAACAATACTCAATGACTTGTAACGTTTTGTTAAGAGTAGATACATTCATATTCATTTTTCGTAAATACATATTGCGTTAATCATTAACGTCTCACTTTTTGTTTATATTATGAGTGCATTGTCAATAAGATTGTCTACGCTTATTAAGAAATTATCTATTCGTTAAACCATTGTTTTGGGTGGCGGAGAAACTTCCTTTGCGTTACCGCTGTCATTACTGACCTGCAGTGACTCCGTGGGAAACTATCAAAGCCGTATTCACAGTCCTGTAGGTTACGCTATACCTCGTACTTCATCATCATTAATTATATTTTCTGCATTTCTATAAAATTGTAGCCGTGAAAGGAACTTCCACAATGTCAGAGGAGCATCCTTCTCAGCCAGCGTATGCGTCATCAGCAAACCAGTCCAGCATTTTCGCCGCTCCATCGATGACTAACTATTATAATCAGCTACGCGGCAGGAGGTTGTATATTCAGCCTAAATTATACATAAGTAGTTGGAGGACCCACGAATAATTCGTGGTTAGAACCTATAAGAGTAGAAGTTTATGATCAAGCTGTAGCATAGATACGGCAACGATCTTTGTATATATTGATGAAGGGTTTGACACTCGTAGATAAATACATAGTTACAACCTTGGATACCTTACCTTGGAGATGTTTGGGCCTTCACGCCCGGGCCACACTGGGCGTGTGCCTTCGCATATCCGTGAGCTGTTGAATGAGACAGTTTCCCTCTGCCGTTTGATGATATTGAGGCAAGGGAGGCCTATCGGGGATAGTTTGTAGAAAGTTATCCAGTTNTCTCTCAGATCTTTTGGCAGAGAGTTAAAGAGTCTGGGTCCCAGTACGGAGAACGATTGTACCAGCCTATTAATATGCAGATTACTGATAATTATGGATGCTGTGGCAGAAAGTTAAGCTATGAATACTTGCTGCACGACCCTGTCGCAGGTAACCCTTTTCCGTCCCTACGGATTTCACAATTGACTAGGCAGCAGCTAGTTTTCCGTTCAAAGCTAAATGTAGTCTTATCGCCAAAATAATTTGGTTGGTAAAGGGTTAATTAGTAGACTTTGTTTCCTTCTCCATATCTGTCACTCGTGGAGAAGGGCTGTGTACCGTGCAAAACATCTCCTGCACGAACAACTTCGGAACTCTCCATTTTTTTTAGTGTAATTTAACATGTTTTGAGAACCGTATGTTGCCTCATTTTATTTGACTGAGACAGGCGTTGACAGACGAGACTTTCAATTTTGTTTTCCTTTCTGTTGTCATTTCACAAATATGTAAATGGCATTGAAAGTTGTGTTTAGATTCCGCTAAGACGCTTGGATTATTCGTTCAGAATCCGAGGTTAAGCGAGGTTACAAGGACTTTCGTACAAGTTAAGACGTTTCTGTTAGAAGGGAAATTTAAATTTTCAGTAGGCGGTAAAATATGCAGGGTAAACCTGCAACGCTTCATCTCCGTGGCAATTCAACAGCTCGATGTTACGGTTTTTTCCGGGGCTTCAGCCTCCCGGAAAAAATCTTACCATCGGTCTCTCGAATGAGCTCAGAGATGAAACATTGCAGGTTTTCCCTGTATATTTTGCCGCCTACTGAAAATTTAAATTTCCTTTCCATCAGAACGTCTTAACTTGTACGAACGATTTTGTAGTCTCTGCGCCCAGCCCTTCGCAAAGTCTTAACTTGTCCAAACTCCCCGGATCTTCGACTTTGCCAAATCTGTACGGTCTGATAGAGAGTAACGCCTAAACTTGAGCGAGCGACATCTACGGAGGTCCTCCCTGTGCTCTCAAGGATGTGCTAAAAATCTTACGATCTCGGTGCGCTGTGGTGAAGACAATGACGCTCTCTTTTCTCAGTCTGTCGTTTTAGGGGCTATTCGCTCTTTGTGGTGTCGTATACAATGACCCAATGCATATTCTGGAGTTTCAGTTACGGGACTCGGAAGTTTATGTTTTAGATTGACTCTTTCTCGGGTTTTATTCTCTTTGTTCTCTCATATGTTTTGCGAATGCCGCCTCTGAAGTATCCTAATTAAAAACTGTGGCGTCATCTATTAACTATGGCGAATAGTTGCTTGTATTTCAAATGTGCTACTCTTAGTTTTCTCTTATTTGTCGAAAGGTTTTTGAAAATAAGCTGAAATGTCGTGTTCCCGGATGCTGCAATAATACCAGTTCCATTTCTCTACTCAACTACACGAACTAAATGGATTTATGGTTCGTGTGCTAGTGCTCAGAGGAGTCGCTGATAGCTCCCTTACTCCCCGGAAACGGCTGGGGCTCCTACGAATGAACTGTATCTTGCGACCGAGTTGAGTTATAAACCAGAAGGGTATGCTGGTACCTCGGTGCGAAGTGCTCTAAGGCGAGATTTGTGTTCTGTTTATCCTTCATAGAGGAGATAGACTGCGATGACGCATGCGTGCGGTGTCACCATAAAATTTGGCTCGTGATGTTCGTTCTATTTGTCACGAATACGAAAAGAAGTAAACTTACTTTTGAAGTGTCAACATGCTAATTCGGTTAATTCTTTAAGTGATACGTTAACTTATTCTGTGGAAGTCAGCTCACCGGGCGAATTTGATGCGCTCTACTATTTTAGGCGAAACTGAGTTAATACTAGCAAAGCTTTTAATTTTTCCACTCTCAGATTTGGTATAGATTCGATTGTGTTCATCGCACAGCTTTTTCAAATGTTGAAAATCTTGTTATTGCATTGAATAATTAACTAAATGTTTGATAAATTATTTACACGGCATGGAAGCAAAATATCGTCTTCTAAAGAATCTCCATGAATTCTCGAATTTTTTATGTTTGTATTCGTTTATAGGTTGTGATTTTTATTAGTTGCTTTAATTTATTTTATTTGAATAGGTTATGTTGCACATGTTTCATAGGTGTCCCACTGTATCCCTTCTTATGGTGAAGTTTTCGCGAAGAAAAACACTAGGTTTTTTTTCATATACAGTGGGTCAAATAAATATTCGTAACGTCATGAAA
>VOMN01127085.1:0-43750 GCA_014899125.1 Orchestia grillus
TATTAACTTGACATGAATAAATCCCTAATTTTAAATCATCTACTTATTTTGTCCGTTCAATAAAATGGGCTTGATCAGTCGTGTATAAGTTAAGCTTTAGTGTATTATGATGTTTACATGTATATGTACGCTCAGCATAAGGTCCTATAGGATGCCTTTGAAGTTATAGAACTTATTCGGGCCTCAAGTAGCTATGTATTGAAAAAAATGTCCATTATAATGGTGTAAAAAATCCATGCTTATTATATGTATCTTCAAATGATGTAACACTTGTGGTAATAAAATTGTTTCAAATTGTTTCAATTGTTCCAAACGTGTTGACCATTTATTCCTGTAAGTAAAGATAAGGACTTTCTTTACCTTGACAGAATGCTAAGGTTCACCTTTGCACGCAGAAAATGAGGCGTCGCTTGCACTGTAATAAAATTACGTAACTGTTAGAATGCGTAATCTATAATTTATTCTGCAACTTAGCGTCAATATTAACCATGTTCTTTCATAGTATGTACGAAAAAGCTTTTTTCTTCATTCAGTTTTGTTATTCATACAGTTGAATCACTTATAGAGCAAATGTTTCATCCTTAAATTAGATTCGATCTTGTATAGTAGACCATAGTCAGAATTTCCCTCGCGTAAAAGAGCTCAAAGATTTCAAAGGCGGAGAGTTGTCAGCGGCTCAGCGTTCGCTGACGCGAGCTACCATCTCATTGATGTACGGAAACTCTAACTTCTAACGGAAGAATGTCACAGAAATCAGCTATGTATCATGAAGCGATACAAAATATTCGCAAAGAGCAGCCGCGAGAAAGATATCCAAAGATAAGCGAAAGCAGCCAGTGATCGCTGCAGCGCATGGCGCCAAAAATCATAGACCCGACTATGAATGAAGAGGCCCATTATCTCCCAGAAATTGATCTCCTTGAGCTTCATTTAAGTTCAATAGCACAAGAAAGCCTCAATTGGTATTCGCTTTTAGCTCCGTACTCCCTCATACATTTTTCATGTGACTAAATTCGTTTGTGGGTCAATGAAAGCTAGTGATATTCTCTTACGAGTCCAGCTCCTCACTTTTCTTTCTACAGAAATTTTCCGCCGACAGCTAGAAGCAACAATTCTGAACGTGCAGCTCCTACAGTAAAGCAGGCGGGAGTCGGAGATGAATTACGCGTGAGTGTCGTGAAGGCAAGTTCCTAGAGACAGGTGTAGAGTACAGCGACTGTTCCAAGATATAACGAGAATGTTAGAAACGCTGTAGAAGGCGTTTCTCCTTGTAAGATGCATATTTTTTTCAAATTTAACAAGTGTTCATTGATTTTACTAGCCTGTGCTTCTGAATACTTCTCGATTGAGGAGGAAAAATACCTTCATTTAATTTTGAAGTCTATGTATGCAAATAACATTCACGTAAATTATGTCCCCACCTCAAGGCGCAGTCGCAGTCTCCAAGGCGTTGGCCTAACATCACATAGCCCACCAAATAGCTCAAGTCGTGTTGACAAACACTGATGACACTGACAGGCTGAAAGCTTTTTCACGAATAATGCACTCGAGCAGCGCAGGGGACATGATACATCAATGGAATTAAAATATGATTAAAATTAAGCATGCCAGAGACGGTAATCAGAGGTACAACGCTCAGGCTACTGCGTAGAAATTCTTATTAATCGTGTATCACATCCATCTCACTTTTCTGTAATTGCAACTCCGTATCTTGCTGGGCCTTTCCATTTATTCCGTAAATATTTGGGTTTCCTTAATGCTCTCGGCACTTTTTATTTTAAGACTTTTCCGGGTGAGAAAGAATATCCCTGAAGCTTCAAAGAGACAGGATATTCCCAGAATTTATTTCACTGCCGTATGCAGCACTAATGGCCTGACGTCAGGAGCTAGGGGACTCTTGGTAAAATTCCAGACGTGTTCCGACCGCTGTTGGAATGTAACTGACTGGTGTATCACTCAGCCAGTCCATCGCCACATAACATTTGCATTAATAGGAGACCTCATTGAGGCCCTATTGTTAAACATCCATTACCGGTGCACCCAAACCATTACGAAGGAGAGAGTGGCGACCTTCGAGATCCTACCAGGCGCCGCCACGCAGTCTGAGCCTGCGCCGCAATTAAGGCATCAGTGTCTCATTTATGACAGTACAAAAGGTCGGCTTGTGTTAAACATGAGACGTACTTATTATTTCCCTTTATAAAAAACTTGGTGAAGAATGCAGTATTGGGCAGAGGAGAGGTCACTGTGCTTCACAAATATAAAACGAGAAGTTCGTGTGAAATTGAGCAACATCAATTTGCTTGTTGTCCTCAGGCCAAAAGCCACACCTCGTTGTAAAAATAGAGATTCACACAAATGTAGAGGGTCAGCAATATTCCCCGCTTGGATAGTTTTTAATGATAAATTCGTGCAAATATCCAACATTATATGTATTTATATGTATTGTCGTCTGTGCACTTAATGCTACCGACTTTTGAGTAGAAGTTATTTAATTGATGAAATGGGCTAAATATAAAATATTTTAGTATTGCCAAAATAGCTTCCCAACAAATAACAAAATACAAGCAATAAAATGCTCTACTAACTTACGCTACATAGCAGACTTTTTTTCTGGAATGAATTCTACCTTTAGACTGCCATCATTATTGGCAAGGCATAATGGAACTTTTTTTAAAAGTAGCGATTCTGAAATTGTTCAGTGTGTCCCGATAGCTCCCTCTTATTTCGCTTCGATGACACTATTTGAACAATTCAGTTCATTTCATAACACATATGCGCTGCAACGTAGGTAAAAAGTTGTCTTCAACGTCGAGTTCGTCACTTATTCGTCTTTGTTCTACAGAAAGTCAATGAGAGTTGCAGGATTATTTCCCAAACGTGACTGAACAAAAGACCACCGCTGAGTAGTCAAACCAACAAAAAACTACAAAACCCGCAGAGAGTCCATTATGAAATAGATTTTAAGTACATATGGAAAACAAATCTGATGTGCCTTACCACCCAAAAAAATAGTTTCGCCCCAAATTTTCAACACAACAGCGAACAGGAGCAAGGGCGCCTGCCGCTGCGGGGCAACCCCAACTGCCACACTGCAGTTCACAGACCCAGACTGCGCTGCACTTCAGGAGGTCAGTGCAATCTCACGATGATTTTCATAGTCCAAGCAATAGTTCGAGTAAAAGGCCCAGTTCTTTTTGGCCGGTATTTTGACAGCAAGAGGAGGTAGAAGACGGAATATATAAGTTCTTTGCAGAAGGGGAAAAGCCCCCTGGGGTGGTCCAGTTGAGGTAGCAATGAGCAGGCGGGAAAATGACATTGGACGAAGTGGTAGGATTGCTAATGCCTCGAACTTCAGACATTTTCATTGTGCAATTGTAAACTCGGAATGAAACAGAAAAAATTGAAAAATGTTTAGCTGTTCCTAGATATTTGAAAATATGATGACCATACGCTAATAAGTTTGAAACGAAGCATCAACGCTATATAATACCACGCCAGGTGTCTCCTTAAATATATAAATAAATTAACTAATTTCTACATTTTTCTTGCGTAATTTCTCCTATCTTATGTCAATGGGAACCTCATTGAACACGGTGAACTTGTGAAGAATTTTATACCCACAGTCATATAATAAAAGCCCAGTGTTGCTTGCTTGCTTGGTGGATTGGTCCGTCTGTCCGTCCGTCTTTGTATCACGCTCTTCAGGATTTAGATAGAAGAAAATTCCCAGGGCCGTATGCCAAAAATAATGGCGAGATTGTCAGATAAGACACTCATTGATAGTGAAAATAACATTATATCATGATAGAGTTACTGTATATAAGAGAGTATCTTAAGAATTTAATAAAATTTGTCCGGCCATTTTTGACGGGTAGCGTCTACTAGTTTGAAAATAAAATTGACCACACGCACGGAAAAGTACACCTCTTAAAACCCGCAAGCACGTGATCAACATTTGGACTATGGTCTGATACTGAAAGAGCAAAATCAATGGTCACTGCCATCATGATCGGGACACCCGAAGGTCCAAACGTCCTAAACACATTTGGTCGTTTCTCACAGAAGCAAGATGTATGCTGGACTTGACGTATTTTTTCTAAATCTGCGATCACTGCAACCCTGGCACAAATACGAGCCATGCGGGTGTCAGCTCACATTGTGCTCCAGACTTCAGTTCTAGTTGCAGCCGAATGCCATGCTCGGTCTTCCATCAATACCTCATCCTGCTGAGCTCCAACCCAGGCTGCGCAAAAGGACTGTTGCCCAACTAAGTCTGGTATAGGTGAGTCTCGCGGTCCCTGATCAAATCGGCAAGACTAGTAAAATCTCCGACGTCGTGCATTGGTGGAGCAGTCAATAACTATCCGGCGTTAATCATGCACAAAAAATAAACCTTAATTGTGTAATACATGACGAAAAGAGTTTACATGAATACACATATTTAAAAAAAAATAAATTTTGTATTTTCATTCAATTTATTCAATAAGCAAAGTACCTTTGACTCATCACTGAATCTTATGCATAGGAATTGAAGGATGCGTGTGCATAAAGGATGGTGTTTAGATGCATACAGAGAAGTTTCATAGAGTAACTTCAATTTTTCCGAGCAATTCGTTGGATAAAGAAAGCAGGATTTACGTACCTTTGAATTTTGGGAACACAACGGCCCTGCAGTTCTGGAGGAGCGATCACCTTCATATGTATGTACTTGCTGAGCCTGTGCTGTTGAGCTGGTGTCGTGTGGCGTGAGTGGCGTGTTGTATGGCATGAATGTCATGTTATGTAGTTCGAGTGGCATAAGTGGCGTGTTGTGTACGACGCAGCGGATTTTAAAGTGGGAGGTACAAAGTAATTGGTTTCCTTTCCTGTATAGAATTACTTCGAACACCACCGTAAAAACAATAAATATTACTTCATCATATATGATCTCTACATGCAGCCACAATCATCAAACGAGTCTTGGAAATACACGATGCAATATTAACGTCAACAATGGAACGAGAAGATAATAAGAGCTGATCATTTTTTAGAAGATATTAATATTTGTTGAATGAACATACGCGCAAGATACAAGTGGCTTAAACATTGAATAAGAAATCGATTACAATACTTTCAGCAAGAGTACCTAAATGTGAAATCAGCATCAAAACTGAAACGACGAGAAGTGTTACTTTGTTACTTGCTCTGCACGTTGAATGCAAAATTACGAACTTTGAAACAAGTTTATAAATTTGAGCTGTCATTGAGAAGGAAAAACAGGAAAAAATAATCATCACCTTGTCATTCACTAATTCTGAGAAACAGTGAACATATTCGCAGTCAAAAATTAGGCCATAAAATCCTCATAAAAATTAGACGGTCTAAAATTACACGCCCTGACGCAGCAAAATTTGGCAGAGCTGATTCACGGCCATTTTTGTTTATCGTAACTGCATATATGGTGTGCATAGTTCCTCTTGTGAACTGGCAGGACTTGAACAACTCTAATGGTAACCGAGACAAAAAATCGAGGACAGTAATTTAGGCCACCATTAAATTCACGTGAAAAACGGCGCTGGAAAATTTTCCAAATCAAAACAGCTTGACAACTGCAGACAGCCAAGAGACTGGCGAATAAATGAGAAATGCTCGCTGGTAATTACAAGTTGACGATGATTGCTATTCTACCGTGACCGCTCACATTTATCCTCAGCCTGTAATGATTGGTCCATCACCTTCCCGTTTCATCACTTCTCTCCCAGCTGTAGTTGTCCTCGATACATCAATGGTCAAGATTACTGATGTTAAGGCACATAGACGCCTAGTGCCTCTCAGTGGACCACACGGACGTGCAGTCTGAAGAAGAGTAAGGCAAAATCTGCGTTGTTAAATTCGCGTACAAAACTATACGGATTTAAAAATTAATCATCGAGTAAGAGGGCAGTAACAAGCTTACCTTTTGTGCAGCCGTGAGAACGATGAGCGAGATTATCACTGCCGTAGTGCCATTACGAGCATTCATGTATGGCACCTAAGTCTTGCAGACACTTATTTCGTTTCACTTAAAAAATTCTAACACTCATTATAACACAAGGATATTACCACGGTGATATCTCAGAGATATTAAAACGAGTAATAAGCATCTTTTGAATTCAACTCACAAGGCACACTTCACTACACTTTGAAAAAGACGCTGTTGTTGAAAAAGAAATATTTATTTCATCCTGGTAGGAAAGAGGTAAATCAATGTAAATTTCAGATGGGGTTAATAATGTGAGGAAAGCAACATAGTTTCACAAGAAATACTGAGCACAATATAATCTCTCATATAAACGAACAAATTTATTGCGTGATATAACGGAAAAAGTACATACAAAACGTCGATATAATGATTACATCCTTGAGACGTCCAAGCAGATCAAAAAGCGTACCAAGGTTGCCTCAGTAAATAGAGTTCTACTCTTTTCCAGTTGAGCGTCTTGCTGGCCGATTTGCTTGTCGTTCATAGCAAGCTGCGTTATTATTGCAAAAATACATAGGACTACCGGTAGTTCTTCCAACACAGTTGCTGCTGTGTTACCACAAGAGTAATCTGTGTGCAATAGGGTTAATAAGAAAATTAAGAGGCCGGAGTGTGCCTGACCAGAAGGTGTTGTCTTAGCCGCTAGCTGTGCACCACAAGACGGGCCCCGCTGCACAGGCGAGGGGGGCTGGACTGGCCACATTTATAGGCAGAGCTCTGGCCGCTGCTCGGTCCAGCAGGCGGGAAGTACCCTCACACCGACCTGACCGCCGGTACACGCTCCCACGGACTTTTCCTGGGGTGGTCCAGTGGTCGATACCGTTCCAGTCTTCCAGCTGAAACTTTTTATTCTGGAAATTCTCTTCCTGCTTTTAATGGGCAGCGCAAATGAACCGAGTTTCCTTATGCAATTGCCTGAGTTTTGAATGCAGACTCAAGTCAGTTCATGTTGAAATTCACAGCGTTATTTTTTCCTTCGGAGGCAATAGTACGAATTTTTGAGGTTAGCTTTCAACGAATTTAAAATAATAAATGTTGAAAGTTGCATTGCAAATTAAATTTATTTTGTTCAAAGTTAATATTGTTGAAACAAAATCATCAGGACCAGAATGAAACTTTCAATCACTTTCACATGAATGTGCTCTTCGATGGTGCAGCGAAAGCGTTCAGTGCAGTAGAATTTAGGAGCCACTGCAACCACTCCGTGTAGTGAAGTTTGGAGGCTACTGAAGCAACTCAGTGCAGTGAAGTTTGGAGGCTACTGAAGCCACTCAGTGCAGTGAAGTTTGGAGGCTACTGAAGCCACTCAGTGCAGTGGAGTTTGGAGGCTACTGAAGCCACTCAGTGCAGTGGAGTTTGGAGGCTACTGAAGCCACTCAGTGCAGTGAAGTTTGGAGGCTACTGAAGCCACTCAGTGCAGTGAAGTTTGGAGGCTACTGAAGCCACTCAGTGCAGTGGAGTTTGGAGGCTACTGAAGCCACTCAGTGCAGTGGAGTTTGGAGGCTACTGAAGCCACTCAGTGCAGTGAAGTTTGGAGGCTACTGAAGCCACTCAGTGCAGTGAAGTTTGGAGGCTACTGAAGCCACTCAGTGCAGTGGAGTTTGGAGGCTACTGAAGCCACTCAGTGCAGTGGAGTTTGGAGGCTACTGAAGCCACTCAGTGCAGTGGAGTTTGGAGGCTACTGAAGCCACTCAGTGCAGTGGAGTTTGGAGGCTACTGAAGCCACTCAGTGCAGTGAAGTTTGGAGGCTACTGAAGTCACTCCGTGCAGCGGAGTTTGGAGGCTACTGCAACCACTCCGTGGTCTAACACCACTGGGTGTTAGACCACTGGTTGACACCACTGGGAGTGGTGTCAACCACTCCCAGTGGTTGACACCTCACTGGTTGGTCTAAAGCAGTGCTACACTGGGTGAGGGTCCTCTGACAGGTGCCGGTAGACGAGCTACATATCAGCTACTGGTAACGATTTTACCTTTTTGACATCGTATCATTTGCGTAGCAAATAAATAGAAAATAACAAACTGATCGACGTTAATTACATTCACTATATTTATATCGATTCCGGTCTAAATTAATATCACTTAGAAATATTACCGGTAAATGGCACATTGAGCAACATGCCGCTCCGCCACAGCAGATAGTGTAAGGAGTGCTGGTGAGGAAGTCAGCCCAGCCTTGTAGTGTAGACTGAAAACACAGACGGTTCTCATTTTTCCTCTTTTACTGCACCAAAATTGTTTTCTAAAGTGTGCTTCAATCTGTTCAAACACTCAAACTTTCAAGTTATTAAAAGTAAGCCCACGTCCAGGCAAAGTGAAACAAGTATTCGAGCATGCACCTTAATTCTGGAGTGGAGTCTTGGTCTTGCGAAGTAGCATTAACTTTGACCCCAGAATGGTAGCCCTAGATCTAAGGTTACGTGAAGGAGAGACTCTTTGTCTTAAACCAATATGAAAAAATGTAAGGTGAAATGCGGGTTGCCAGAAACTCAAGTGGAACTTCTTATGTATCACTACAGCAACTTAACTCTTAAGTTTTAGACTGTCAACAGTTTTATGTTAAAGTTACACTTTTCGAAAGTTTTACCGCTTAAATTGACAATCGAAAGTTTCGCAGCACGACAGATGAAGACAATTTACGTCACCACCTCAGGAACAACGTGCGACAAACACACAAAATGAGTGTGGCATTCGCCTCGTACTACAAATTTAGTTCAACATATGTTTTTTTTGGGGTGGAACTAAAATAAAAACGATTAAATGTTTATATTCATATGAAATCAAATACTAGAGATCAAATTATGTTAGCATTAGAGTCAGTTTAAACTTTTTTGAGTATTTATAAATGAACTCTGGAAATTCAAAGAGAAAGTCCAATAACTAATTTCTTCACTTCCACTAGCTTTATCTATGGCCAGCCCCAATAGAGGGCCATGCATTTGATTGGGGGAACGTTCAGGGCTCCCCGTTCTCTTGCATTAGATTTAGGGGACACTACCGAGGTTCGTCACCATAACTAATTTACATTTCTCGTGCCGCATGATCTTTTTTTCAGTACTCGAAGCTGCAAGATTTATTCATCGATTTTCTCTCGGTAATATTTGGGTAATTATGCATTGTCCCCCAGACAGACCATAAATCTTCAGCAAAATAGAACCGCAGCGTAATCGGACACTTTGAAGGAATTAATAAGAGCAGTAGAAGTAGTAGTACTCAGAATACCAGCGTTGTAATAACTCAGACTATCTCGCCCCGAAAGAGAAGGGACCATGCTAGAAACAGCTATTTAAAAAGGAAGAGGAAGAAAAGGTAAAGAATTATCAGCGAAGAAGGCATGGAAATGGAAAGAAGTAAATTGTACACGAAAGATAGGTATCCCGAAGGCCGAGCTAGAGCTGAGGTAACCTAACAACGTCCTCTTGGGGACTCCATTCCTCAGGAGGCACTCAAGCGGGGCCAGGGACAGTGTCACCGGTTCAGTCCCTACTGCATTAGACAAAACTAACTAACCTAACCCTATTCCCTACCCGATGCCCCTTGAGAGCGAATGAATGAAAGTTAGAATATGGATACAGAAGACTAAGTCCCGTGGCATGCCTTAGCTTAGCTAAGTCTAAACGAGTTCTCGCAGATATGCTGACACCAATATAATCAAGACGCAGAATTAGGTCAAATTAAATATATCGTAGAAAGTAAAAACTGTAGCTGGTGAGGTCCCTATAGCAGGTCCCTAAATGTATGGGATCCTTTCAACTCTGAATAAATAAGTGCAAATAAACTTTAAAGAGTCAAACTCGTGCGAATTAGGATGTGTCTCGTACTTTTTGTAAAAATTGCTCTCCAACTACGAAGTTATCTCCTTAATAATTCATTGCTGAAATTATGTTTTTCAGAATGCAAGATTTATATCGGTTATAATGTCTAGTATTGACAGAAATCATTCATGAATCTGAATAACATGCAAACAAAATTTGTACTACAGGAAGAAATGTAAAATGTTCATTTAATTACACAAAGTTTTACCTTAAAAAAATTTAACGGTAGTCGGACGAAATTTAACAGCACTCGTAGAATCTCTTCTCAATTTTAAAAAATTGTTCCTTGGTGATTCATTTCAGTCAGAGAATCAAAGTAATTTGATTGACAAATAGAGAAATAAGCCAGGCCTTCAGTATGAGGTCTGCCCCGCACTGTCACGAAGCTCTCAGCGAACTTGAACGTCGATGAACAGAGATTGGGGAGCCAAGACGTGGAGTGAACGTCTTAGTGTCATAACCTAACTCATCAGTTTCACATTTTACGAAATGTGGTGTAGCAAGTAGGGAAAGTATTTTAGCTCCACGCGTCACGGACAGCGCAAGACTTTTGAAAAAAGTTCTCCGTAGGCTCACAGCACCAGAACACGACAATGCAATCACATCGAGGTAGAAATAATATGCCTACGCTCGCGTACTTTTCTCGGCATCATGCCGGAGGGGAACCAGTAATAGAAAATTCATTTCAGGTTAAGGAACTACCAGGTCTGCCTCCTCCAGTTCTGCCTTCTCCCAGTTTACCTCGTAATCTTAGAAGTAAGCTACAATCGAACGAACATTTCAATTTGACCTCCAAAAATCCACATATCAAATCCATAATCTTCATTTTTGGAGTCTAAACTTTCAGAATGCATCAGCAAGTTTTTGCCAAGAGTCCTTCTCACAATTCTACGAAGTCTTGCGTTGATGTTTTTCCAAACTACTCAAGATTGCATTGATGATGGTGAACTTCAAGTTATTAATTGTAAAGATGTAGAGAAAGAAGATGAAATATCAGGCCTAGCTTTAAGCTGTGCTGGCCAACCTCAAAACTAAGGAAACGTAATTGAAGAAATCAACTTAGTATTGACGCTTTAAATTTGTCAAAAAAATGGATTTAAAAGTTGCCGACAAACTTCTCAAATATGAGAGAACCATTACGATATCTTAAAGAAAATTCGAAGCGATCTTGTAAAAGTTGCCCTGGAACGAACAATTGAACTCCCGGATGCTGAAAATCAAAGAAACGGCGTCTAAGTAGAATTTCCAAGCAAGAGTCCAACAACCCACAAAGTTAATTAAATCGATGGTCCAGGGAAAACTCTGTATTAGGGCAAACATTAATGATGATGAAGGCCGTTCATCCAATTTACCAGACCTCGGAATGCCACAAAAAAGTGAGCTTTATCGGAGATTCTAACACCACACAATCCAGCGTTTTATTATGTTCTCAGAAATTAACGAAGAACTTGAAGTAAAAAGTGTACAAATATTTTTTGTAATGAGTTTCGGTGATGTTCCGTGTCCGGGCGCCACCGATTCGTAGTTCAAAGCTCCGGGACATGGTGAGAGTAGCAAATATTTTCACTAGTTTCTTGAAACCACCGACTTGCAAGGGCGGAACTACGCGGAATGTAAATACTGCGGAGTTTAGATAAAAACTTTAAGTAATTAACACACAAAAATATTTTTCCTAATCAAACGGGAGCACACTGACACAATATCACTGTGTTTAGCAGTGGACAGACCTCACTGAGGGAATACAGCAGCTTTCAACACCTATGTCCCATAGTCGTCTGTTATGGGACTCCGGACGTTGGGAGACCAGCAGGCGGAACGTTTTATTACATGAAGACCCACATTTATATGGGCTGCAGTTAATCCCGTTAAATGCATATTTGACTCAAAAAGTTTCTAATTCATCGCATTAGCACCAAACTTTCCAGAGCTATTTTCTACCATCATCATGAACATTCACTTCAACCATTGGGACTCCCATTAGGAAATCCAGAATCACCTAGCGAGTCCTATGCGGCATCAGAGGAGCTAATCAGTGAAGGGAGTGCCGTCTTAATCATGCGTTGGACGTAGACAACCGCAGCCTCTGCATATAAGGACAACCTGTGCAGGTCTGCTGGTCGGGAAAGCCGACGAGCACAAAAGCCGTCCAGACATCAGATGCGGCTCAGACATCTCTATTCAGCAGCGGGACATTTGAGACCGTGTACGCCTGATATACTACCGAGACAGGCACCAATAGCCTTTCTCCGTTTGACAAGGAAAACCCATGAACGAGGTTTAATAAAGAGGAATCACTTGGTAACTTTGCTACTGATGATGTGCAGCCTGTAACCGAATGCATTGCTAAAAGTTAGCAATCCTGACTTGCTGTCCACAGCGGTCGTCTAGTGAGATACACGAGACGATACTTAGTGTAGCAGTCAGAGAAGTTCAATAACAGTGCAGTTGTAGAAAATAGACAGTGGCAATACAGCTGTAGAAGACGCACTGGGACCAAACAGAATCACTATCATTTCCGGAAGTAATCGAACTTCTTGTTTGAATTAATAGTTAGTGGTGGCAGAGCAACTACACAAGATCTAATAAAGGTTAGGTGACCACACATACATGCATACATACTAAACTGAACATTTCTCAATTTATTCAGATTACTTAGTCATTTCAAATACTATAAAGAAAAGATCACCAAAGATGAAAAATTCTTTCAAGAATCGTATCTTTACAAAATTGTCAATGTACTATTTATTATAAGGTTATTGTTTTTCTGTCGTCATTTTTGTTTCATGAATTAGCACATTAGACGAAAGACTGAAGAGCATCAAACATACTCAGTATTTTCCATCTTGACAGTCGTTTTTACAAGAAGCAGCACTTCATTAAATGATCGTCTTGCTTAGAAAAAAATTATCCCGAGTAAAAGTCAATAAAGTTTTGAATTTAAAGTAATATCTCTGTGTCTAGGACAAAACTATTCCTCGAACAAAAAACAACATTCGCTATTATTCATTATAATTAAAATAAGGTATATCAAAATTTGAGCATTAATAGATCCGTGTTCATGACGGGATTTCGGCCTTACTTGAGTTCCGCAAAAAATTTCTAGCTGACTTCTACACACGAATATCAAGCCTTATGGGCACAGTGCCAGAGGTCTCCATCGTAATGTGGCTCGTGAAGGTTCCCAATAGGATGCGGGCTTCTTTAGTCATTCACAGCCGAAGAGATTATGGCACGTTCTGCTAATTGTACCAAAGCAACAGTACAATTATTCCTTTACAGAATGATTGTGCAGCCCAAGTAAACCTTCATATGAAGTTTAAGTTTATACGGCTGTAAAAATGTTAGTCAAGCTAATTTATGAAAAAAGTTTTTAAATCCTACAAACTCAGATGCAATCATGTTGACTGACCTTACCACTGAACAAGATAAGTTTCCAGCAAGTACACGCAGTGCAGTCACTGCAGCTCCATTGTCGCAAGAACTGAAAACCAGACGGCGTCGAGGTTTTTGTTCTTCCCTACGCCATGCTTCGAACGTTGAGAAGCGCATCATCTAGTGAACTGTTCGACCAATATCTAGTGTACTTTCCGAAGTAAAGGTATTAAGGGCAATGTAAGCGCAAAAATTATATCAGAAGTGTGTATATGACAACTTTGGTTTGCAAATCGTAAAGTTTTTTGATTAATAAACAAGTCTTAGCTCTTGACACGAAAATATTTAGATTGAGATGTCTACGCTTTCGCATCGAAGAGCTATTTGAAGTTTACTCGAACACACAACCTTGTCTGGGAGGTCAACAATTTCATGCTTGAAAATTTACGCTAAATTTTAGCATTCATTCTACACCAAAGAAACAACTGTTGCTAGGAGTGACAAATTACAATACACTCGTCCCGATAATGAGCGAGATGTTACAGGAAAAGTACAGACTTACCTCGCTGTACGATTGGGTTACGTTCCTGAAAAAAGTGATGAATCAAAGGCAATCGTAAGAGCGAAATACCGTAAAGCGAGGCATCATATAACGAGGCACGCTCCTGCTCTACGGCACACGCGCTCTACACAACGACCACATCATGACTGTAACATTTACATTAATTATCGGTCCGAATTTTACACATTACTGAAAGATCTGTAGTGAACTCATTCTTTTTGCCTCGGTACAAGCAAAACGCCTCAAGAATGATCACTAAACACACATCATAACTTATTTCCAAATAAGCAAAAGAACTGTCTACATGCTTGGCTCGTGCGTATGCAGGATATGTCAAGCTCTTCGGTATGATAAAATATTCCAAGAGAAAAAACGATTTCGCTCATCAGTATCCAGGATTTGGCCTGAGCCCATCACTCGTATCTCCGCTGCACAAGCTATGTGCGAAGGCCGACATTTTCCTTAAATAAAGCCCCAAAATCGACGAACTTCACACAATCCGCAACCGTCCGGGAATTCACACGTCGGTAAAACGTGAAGAATATTTTATATGATTAAGAATCAAGGTGATTGTGATATCATATACCGAATTAATTTTTTTCACTTGTGATTATATGTGCATAACCCGCACACTTTATTTTACTCGAAAATTCCCACTCATTATCAGAACAAAGCTCAAGAAGGTCATCATAAAATGTACCTTATAAGGCAACAAAGTTAAAAAACGCAGCTGCATTCAATAAGCGCACCTTCCACCCCAACAGTTGGATACTTCCAGACAACAAAATAGAGTCACTCAGTGAGGAGTCTCGGTACTCAACATGAGTCGCTCTAAGCAGCAGGAAGTTGAAGCATT
The DNA here is from genome assembly GCA_014899125.1 of Orchestia grillus. Taxonomy (NCBI): domain Eukaryota; kingdom Metazoa; phylum Arthropoda; class Malacostraca; order Amphipoda; family Talitridae; genus Orchestia; species Orchestia grillus. The sequence goes on from VOMN01127085.1 coordinate 14,610, forward strand.
CAGGCTCGTAGCGGAGGTTCGTTCCTTCTTATCCGTTTTGGAATTTCCAAGCAAGCTCGAAAATGTTGCCCGTGAGCGTGAGACAGGAAACCGGCCAGGGCCCGCACACGCAACTGAAGGCTGCCGAACCTGATCCTCTGACTGTTCCAATGAGCTCTCAATAGGCTCTTAAAAATATCACCCCAGCACGTTTGTCCTAATTGATTTTTTTGTCATTATGACAAATCGTTTATCCGTCTGAGACTGAAAACTTTAGGTTGACCTAAGCAAACGATTTCTTTGAAGATAATATATGGTACTGTTACTAAAATTAGTCATAATACTACGAATGAACGCTCTTAACATCGTTAAATCTCGAATCATCAAACACCCCAGACCAAAAACAGTCGGTTAGCATTTTCTTTAGTCGATGTCACGCGCAGACTTTCGTATCCCGCGCCCCACACTCGAGCAACAATTTACACAATCACTGCTCCCGAAGAGCTGCCTGAACACAAGAGCGCTACTCGACCAGTCAACACACTCAGAGATCCGGTAACGAAAGTGTGACTGAACTACGGACTTCCACGAATGACGGATGAAGTCATCTTCATTCTACAACCCCTAACTACTACAACAATGACCGCTACCAACAGGAATTTTAACATCAGTGACTATCATTTTACACCCCTTCCCGGTCCTCCACCTCAACCTCTAATGTGTTAAATATGTGACACCAGAAGAACACTGCATTTTTTTCTTCTCGTGGGCGTTTAAGCTCCTCAAAAAATATTCGACAGGTTTATGTCCGAAGAGGCAGCGATGAATGCTAAGTAGCAGTCAAAGCCAGCACACCAGCACACACAACAGCAGCACACGTACAACATCCAGCGGCAGGTCTGGTCCCTTGATAACTGTTGCATGCATAACATTCGTCATTCGTTTTGTTGAAATTAAATTCTTCAATTTCAAGTGTAAACTGAAGCAACGTTTTGAAATGAAGTTGCAAAAAATATATTTTTGCACCTCGCCGTTCCTAGTATAATGACGAATTTGGAGTTCTGAAACTATAGGGGATAATTGTTCCGGGTCGTGATTAGATCCCAGCTATTTCGGTGCACGTGTTTCACAGCTGTGGGCTATAATTGGTTCTGACGGTAATTGGATGCAGGCAGACGTTCTCAGTATACCGATGGGGATATTTTATTGTTCAATGTTTGGACTTTTATGAGGACTTCACGGGAGGCAGTCCAGGATCATAGCCTTCATAATCCCAGGATTCCTTCCCGCTTTTAACTGTCCATCCCACCCATAAAGATAAACTTGTAACTGTGATTCAAAGTGCTTTTGAAATTACATGAAGCATTTGAAGTATTTCTTCAGGACACTTGGGAAAATAAATCTTGGCGAAATGAAGTCTACAAAAATTGCTTCCTTAATATTTTTATTGACGATTTGATAGGTGATGTAAAGCTGGGTAACGAATACGTTATACAGTTGTTCACTGAGCTGCTAAAACTGGGGATATTGTCTGTGCTCGCCACTTTCAGGAATCTCATTACTTAATACGGAGTATTCCCTGCGCTTTACTTGATGGTAACCGCTCTACCATCCCCCGTCTGCCTGGGACATCGGCTTCAGAGCTCCGGCGCCGCAGGGTCACAAGTCTCAGCAGAAGGCTAGACGTGTTGAACAAACCCTTCATATTTCAGAATATTACGATATCAAAGAAGCGCATGAACATTCGTATTAAAACCAAATGTATTCATCAGTTAGCCTCACCAATATACATGACAGTGTATGAACTCGAATATTCACCAAAAATTCATGAGTTAAGCCGACGTGCGACCTCTCTAGTTGCGGCCGAGGTAAGTAAAAACAGTAATTAATCATTGATCATCGCACGTACACAACCTGAATAGATTTGAAACCAAAATAGGTAGCCTTCCGTGTGTTAGAGGTCACTACCCTGACCTGCAAGAGCTTTAATATTTTTTATATACAAAGAGTCCCACGAAAAATGTAACCCGAAATCTGAGGAAACCAAGGTCCTCAGATCTAACACCGTGTGATGATTTTTTATGGGGACACTTAAAGACGAAAGTACATTCTAGTTGCACTCAAAACACTGAAAAATTGGAAGAAAGAATCACTGATGACTTCAATGTACTAAAAAGTGATCGACAGTTGAATCAAACGAGTTGTTTCATCGATGCGATCAAGAGCTCGAGGGTACGTGGACAGAAATGAACGACAGGTGGAAGGAATTGGAGCTTAAAGCATGTTCACAACATTTTTAATAAAATTTTTTATATCATAGTAGCTGTAATGACTTCTTTTTTAAAACTTAAAGTAAAGTTAAATAGTGGTATGTACATTTTATTGCTTGACTTTCCTGCGGCTGTCATACTTCTGACAGCCTTTAGATTTTAGAAAATTTCGGTGAATATTTAGATCAGGTAAATATTCTTGAAAGTATTTTATTAAAACGTATAACATTACTTGGAAAACATTAAACGAATAATGTAGTTAAAAACAGAATAAAAATGCAGCAAATAATTTTTAATTAAATTATTTTCATTTCGGGTCCCGTTCTCGTGGGACATCCTGTACACACATACGACATGAGCGTATTGTCTCAATACAGTGTTTTGAAGCTTGCTGCAACGAGATACATCGAGGTGTTACACATTAATAGATGTTAGAGTATGAATAAACATAAAATTAGTAGAAAAAATCCATCAAACATTCGTTTTCGGTTGGCCGGCCTTCATGCGTTCGAACTATTACTTCTATTTTTATTTATCAAGCGTTCCTTGAAGATTTGCGGGGCTGGAGCACTGCATCATATCGGAAAACGAAAGCGTGCGTTTCAAGCGACAGCGTGCATAGGGCGCTGCTAACCACTGCAAGTCCCTCGGCAAATCATCAGGGACACAAGGGCAGAGGTCCCCACACCCCGGCCCATGGACCGGTCCCAGTCTGTTGGTCATTTGGCACCGGATCGTACTTAATGAATTCATAGCTTACATCATTTCTGTTTCATCTATTATCTATTCTACTAATTTGATAAAGTTACGTGCTATACACATTAGATTCACGTTCATTTAAGAAACACCATTTTTTATTATGGTCATTCGACTCTATTTAGTAGTATTCATCAGGCGCAGTTTAAAGGCCGCTGCGTGTGGTGAATATCGTCTGACGTTGGGCCGGTCAGTAGCTCGAAAAATGTAAAGGATCGTTGCTCTAATTTAGAGTATCATCTCGCTGCAGCTCAATCGTCACCTGAACCCAACACAATAGAAGGCTGTGTCACGGTGACGTCACAGGTAAATGAGTGAATAGTAACACGTGACGAGGTTTAAGGCAACAGCCTGTACGGTTCAGATCGAAAGTTGGGAATTTTACCGCTCCATTTCACGTGCTATCAACGAACACAATAGAGCTTGCACTTCCTATCGTCAGCAGCACAATCACGCGCAAGACAGGCACCAGTTTGGTTGATGCAACTGGCTACTGACACTACTGAAACTGTATCAGTGAACTCAAAATGATTTTGTTGAAGGTTACCATAGTCTACTGACCAGAGGCCAAGATCAAGTGCTCTCTCTCTCTCTCTCTCTGATGCGCACAAGTACACAGCAAACAAAGTGTACATGCAAATGTACAGATTGCTCTGAGCGAAATAGCTACGAGACAGCTGCATATGTCACCGTGCTTAAAATCCTTTCAAATACGACATAAGTACATTTATAGTTCTGATACAGAAGTAAAAGCTAGCCTTGATTAGTAACTCACCATGAAGGTGAACACAGAAGGAGCGTAGCCGAAATGAGTTCTGCTGAATTCTCTATTCGCGAGCGTTTGTTTTGCCACAGGATGCAGGCCACGCACTCTCTCCCGTTTATCTGTGTCGTGTTTTGATGCGATTTTTCCGTTCGAATTTCTAGAAAAATCGAAGGCGGGGTGCCAAACATCGGAGCAGACGGGGCTGCATCAATTGATTAGACGTCGAGAATAATATTATAAGTATTTCTGTCTAGAGCCTAGTGCTCACTCATTCTATAAACATATCTTTCTTAACCAGCATTTCTCGTATTCCATCCAACCATGCATGCATCCATCTACAAAAAATACATTCAAAAGATCTTGAAGTGTGTTAATTCAATTTTCTGGGTATAGTTGTGGTAGCAGAAAATTTGAACATCATGTAATTTCGACGTAATTTTTTACATTGAAAACTATCAAATCACGAAGCCTTTATGCAAAAATCGGGGCAAAATACCACGCGTATATGGATCACATTTTGCATACGTCAAACTTGAACGAAGTTTTAGTGCCACACAAGAATTTTGGGACCCTCCACTTGTACGTACTGCCACACATAAGCTCGCTGTGTTGCCCAGCCTTTTAGGATGATTGCAAGTAACGTACAATAAATTCGGTTCCAGTTTGTGAATTGACTTTTGAGTGAGACGCGTGCATCTTCTCTAACACAAATAAAATCAATCTTCACATTTTTATCAGCTGAATACATTAGCGGCTGTTAAGTTTTATCAGTATATAAATTATTGTTCTTAATACTATATTTTATTTATATTTGTTCAATGTAACGAGACAAAGCTAAATTTCACCTATTGCGTATAACACCATGTAACAAGATTTCCATTTTTCTTGTTCATTGTTTAAAACCACGATAGAAATTAAAGAAATTATTTAATTCTAAGACTTTGGTCACGTCAATGAATTTTCTAGTTTTTTCTTCCCTATACGTAACACGAGTAGTAAATATATTATAAGTATAATACAAAAGCCCAGTCTCATAAGAATAATGGGGATTTTCTATCGTTTCGCAAAAAAAGAGTGAGGGAATGACCCTCAATTGTTGGGCAGAAAAACTATGCTACATACACGTTATTGCCAGAGCAGCTGAGGGCGTCAGAAAAATTCTTAAGAGAAACAAGCGACTGACAAAGCCGCTCCTTCACCCAGCCTTCCTATAACCGGCACCGCCTTACCTGCCCTTTGCTTTGATTGTGTAAAAATCAATTGTCCACTGAATTGATTGCTTTATAAATGGATACAATTCATTCTGATAAGATAAAATTTCAGGAAATAAAGCCCGTGCTTGGTCTAGTATCAAAAAAATGTTGTCATCTCTGAAATATAACAAAAGAAACGCCATCTCCACCTATACATAATATCTTTTTCTTTTATCACATTAAAACCATAGGACTCATATCGATTCATTACGAATGAGTAATTCAAAGAACAAAGACAAGTTTTCAGTCCATTATTTGAACAGTTGAAGGCTATAAAAGGCGACTCAAACGTCTTTTAATTGAGAGGCCGTGTTGACGGATGGCTATCGTTGTGCATCGCTAGCGGTCACTCAGGCGTTCACAACTCACAACGCCCGGGTGGGGAGGGGGGGGGGGTTGCGATGACATCGCGATACTAGGTAAGTGAAGCAAAAACTTGAGCGGCCACGGACGAACTCCAGCAAAAAATAGTAATCAATCGAGGATTCTTGTAAGCATGCAATTTGAGTTTTGTTCTGTGAGATTCGCGAGTCATGTACGGCACTTGACAGAGCTGCAGTATGCAACTAGTTCGACTTGATGGTCGTTTCCTCTTGTCCACCCAGAATTAAAGAGATGCCGGGCACACGACGGCGCGAATTTGTGGTGACAAGCAGCGGCAAATGAAGCTACTCAACGGGTGACAAAGCTCTCATTTTGATTGAGTTTTAGTCAGTTTTAAATGCTGGCAGAATACTTTAAATGCCATGAATTTTTTCAAGTATCGACGTGGTAGTTTAAATACAAAAATATTATATCTCGACAGGGTACTACTTGAAGTCGTGAACTTCAGCGTTGATATGGCTCTTACATTAAATGTCACGAATTTTAAATGTTGACACAACACTCTGAATGCAGTGCATTGTGACGTGATTGCAAACAATCTGTACTTCGCGTGATGTACTTCAGTTGTCTGTGAACATCACTCTACTCTGTGTACTTCGCTCTATTTAAGTTACACTGTGCACTTCACTCTGTGTGCTTCAGCTTGTGTGCTCCACTCTGTGCAATCACTGCTTACTTTACTCTGTGCACCTCACTCTAAGTACTCCACTCTGTGTACTTCAGCCATTGTGCTTCACACCAAGATGGCACGAGTAACAGGAACAGTTCCATGGAGCTGCTCGTGAGAAAGTCTACTGTACAACTGAATTAGAAATATAAGTTCTGGGCATGCACCGACTACTGCTGTAGTCGGCGATAGCAACTCATTCAACTGTGAAAGGAACGAGGGCGCTATTTACCTTGAATAACCCATTGTGTCTGAAGAATAGGTGTGAAGGCGTGGAAGGCAGATAATTGAGAGATTCCCTCCGTTAAAACAGTTAACTTTATCTCGCCTTTTTAGAAGAAAAATATAAGAAGTTTGGTCAGAACGGTGGATTTTGGCAGATTTTTTAGATCCGAAAGACAGGCGTTTATAGGAGTTCGTCAATAAAATCTTAAGTTTTCTCGTACCTGAGGTTTTTCTATCGAATTACAATGCATGGGGTATGCCCAAAGGTATCTATAAGCTGGCCCTGCAGATACTTTGCCTAGTCTCCACATTCAAGTCTATACTTTTTAGAATTGACTACGCAACCACCGCAGAGGCGCTTCGTACCGTTCAGTCACCAACAAGACGAGGAATGTTGCTTCACACTATAAAATGTAGATTGACCTTATGTTAAGGGGTTCATTACGTGAACATCAGGCCATAAAATTGAGTTTAGATATTTTTTATTTTTCACTGCGATGACGCCTGGACTTGCTCTCCGCTTCAGTGACGTAGCTATACCAGCAATGCGTCGTAAACATTTGAAGGTTTTTCACGAAAAGTTTTGTTTGAAATGTTCTTTCGATAGAGTTTTGTCTTCTTCTTTCTGATAATTACCTTTCTTCAGGTACTAATCTTTTGAACTTTTGCGTATTTTGTACGCATGCAAATAGTTCGGGTACAGAATATACAACAAAATGATCTTCTCAGTCCACTAGAATATTGAATTAATTTCCAAGTCAGTTTGTTTGAAATCATCACATAAGCACGACGGTATCCGGCCTGAACGAGGCCTACTCGATCGAGCAACCGACCTTCCTGCTGGGCCCGCAATGCATCGATGCTCGAGATTTTAAGTTGAGGAGAAAAAATCGCATTTCAAAAGCAATGGTAATCTAACGGCTAAAAATTCTCATGGGGTGAAAGCTCGAGAAGCAGCACTAGAGATGCTTTAAGGGTTCTTCACTCGATCAGTCAAAGTCTGACGACATGTCGGAAGAAGATCATACATGGCCATCGAATGCTAACTTTGCTCTCAATTCTGGAGTCAATTCTAAAGAGCAAATACTTGAGAGCACGGACTGTACAGTCCGTTGACTTCTCACCTAATTCCAGATATAAGAGCAACGTTAGCATTCTATACGCATATTTGAGTGTCTTTCGACTGTCTTCAGACATTGACTGACCGTGTGAAGGGCAGTAGGTTTTGTGTTGTGACGGAGATATAAACTGCAGAAACTCTACGTGTCTCGCTCATTGTATTTAGCTGCACGCTTTGCCAAATGCTTGTTGCGAGAGATGTACGTTATGTTAATCTTGTAGCATTGAACTAATGTAATTAGCCTTACCTAATATTAATTAATACTTTTGGATCCATCACACTGTCCTGATTTATGAATTGAGCAAGCAGTTCTTAGTGATGAGAGTGGACACTCATTTCTCATTCTTCGAAGAAGACATTTAGAACACTTTAAAGAATCCCATGCTGCTACTAGATTCTTTGACAGAACAAGTGTGTAATATCGTAAGTCATCAAGGAACTTACGGAAGATGTAATATGCAATTGGCGAGCATAGTCTTGTACTATCAAGCTGAAAAACACAGTTAACAAGACAGGATTTGAAGGAAATGGTTTCCATTACTAGCACAGGGGACAAGGGAACAGACCCAGCAGCCGTTAATGCAGTCCCGGAATGTACAAGTCATAGGAGCTACCCCTCCCTCACCCTCACCATACGTATAATGATTAATTTATAAGACAAACATGAACTTCACGCTTTCCTCAGACGCTTACCGAACTTTATTATTTACTCTTTACCTTGTTTTCCAGAATTTCGAATCTGTTAGATTCAGGTTTTAATCATTTCCTTCCACATATTTTCTCGATGATTGTTGACATCTAGTTCTTAATATAAATTTTAATCTTTGATTTTGGCTTAACACTCCTTTTCTAGTCCTTAATTTAACTTCTATGGCTTAATTTTGCCTTAACGCTCCTTTTCTAGTCCTTAATTTAACTTCTAGTCCTTAATTTTGGCTTAATGCTCCTTTTCGAGTCCTTAATTTAACTCCTAGTCCTTAATTTTGGCTTAACGCTCCTTTCCCACTCTAATTTGAGGAATCGTGCAATGACTCCTTGTTGATGACCAATGAACAAAGACAATCAGTCAAAAAATGAAGTTTTTACATCAACTTCCTGGAGCATTGGAGCAGCCTTTGCGTCGCCACAGGGACCAAAAGTTTCCGGGTCATGGTGCGGATGTTTGCAGGCACTGCGCAAAAAAGACGCGTAAAATGGACGAATTGGACGTTGGAAGATGCATCATCCCTGTTGCATAGGCTCAGGCCGGGAATGGAGCTGGAAACTCAGACAAAAAACAGAGAACTGGATCGTCTTAATGAATTAGCTTATGAGAAGACTGAGTTGAAGTGGAAGAGAGTAGTAAAAAATTCAAAATACTTCGATGACAGAATTAGAAATGGGAATGAGAGTACTTATTGATATAATGAACGTCATACCATATACATTCATTTCCCCTGTATCTGTTACTTTGCATGCACAACAGTAATTCATGTACATAGTTGATTTTAGAGGTCGATGTCATCTATCAATAAATGATACACGTCTATTTAGATGTCTTATTAAACCACTGTGAGCGAACAGCTCAAGTACACAGCGCCAAGCAACCAATTCGTAGTTTTCCAGGATGCAAAATTAGAAATTCCATCCCCTCTAAGTTTCTACCATCAACCAAGGCCACACCTTGTGCAGTGTACGTGGCCCACCGTGTGCAGTGTGCGTGGCCCACCGTGTGCAGTGTACGTAGCCCGCCGTTTGCAGTGTACGTGCACTACAGTTCATGTCCTCGAGGGACACCCGAGATGTTTGCGAGACCTCTGGGTGGGCAAAAGCTACTCCGGTTTCTTGCTTCAAATGCCTGTTGTTAATTGCGATTTAGATCACTGCCTGCAAACTGCCTAATTGTTGCAATAAATTGTTCGCTGAAACAATCACCTTCGTACACCTAAACTACGCTTCTACCGTCGGACTTGAGGCGCAGCACATACGTGTGTCTGGGCGCGTCACACGTGACGTAGGTCACCAATGTTCTCAAGTATGCGGGCCAGGTTTGCAAGAGGGAAGTAAACCAAACGCCGTGTGAATCTTTCTATGTTGGATATATCGATCAGAGACGATAATGTGTTCACTAACACGTCAAAAAATGTATCTGAGCAGAATATATCTACCTTGATTTCTTGGATATGGATGTTTCGAAAAATCCTCCATCGCTCAATAAAATACTAGACAATTTAAAATACTGACTAGTAGTATATTTATCTTTAAGCAGAGCAACCTTTCAAGTAGGAACTGCAGGGTCCTCGATGAGTAAAAATTAATTAGCAGAAAGTCGCCTGACGTTCACTGAACTTGCCTTTGTCCTGAACTAGAACAGCCGCAGAGCCGCATTGAAATGGACAAACTCCTTAGCGATAAGCAAACTCCAACGAATTGACAAAAATAAATCAACATTGTTACGTTATTTTGCGTGATTTTTTCTTTTTGAGAGCGGTCACTTTTTTATTTTTTGCTTTGGGTAATTATTTGGAAACTGTATGCAGATAGGAGCTCCTTCAGTAAAAAGTGCTTCGCATGCCGGTCGTGCCATGCACACCTGGCAATTAAAAGTCGTGCAAGGCCCCGACCCGCCAGGGATGCCGCCTGTGGGGGGAGTCCCCTGTCCGCCCTGGTGTACAGGCTGCGGCCGCCTCGCGTTGCTGTGTACGGTGGGACCGCAGCTCAATTGTCGGCTAAAAGACAGACCGTGTAAGTATCTCTGCAATAGAGGATGATTTATAGAAGGTGAACTCTCCGTAAGCTTTGCTTCTTTTTAGCATGAGTTCCACAGCAAAACTAGGAGAGAGAACGTCTTGGCTTGGTGACGGAAGCACTGAACTCTCGGCTTATAAAGTAATTCGGAAAGAATTACAAACAACTACAAAAAGCGCAAACGTGAACATTGTATTTCTGGAATTATTTGATCAAAAATCGCACTGTTTCTTTATCACGTATGGTGCAATTTATTAGTGTACTATAATCAGTAGCCACTAAGCAAAAGCTCTGCATCGCTAATAGTTAGCATAGAGCTTTTGCTACTTCTATTCTGATGAATTCAAGTGACCTCTCAGACATACATACCTGTAGGTCTGCCTTCTGGTCTGACTACCGAGCTGACAGAAGAGAAGGTCAGCGCATGTGGAGGTGCTGGAGGAGAGCTGCATTCAACATAGAGCGAGCTGAACATTCATAACATCAGTAGGGTGTACATTACACATGCTTGTCTGTAGAACTCCCTTGATAGCTCATATTTTTACAGTTTTTCGTCCGATGTCTTTTGAATTTATTCTATGGTATTCATCAAGCACATGAATGTGTAATGTATTTATGACGTTCAAATTATATCAATACTTAAGCGCTCTAAATTCATTCCGAGCTGAATTTACTCCTATTCATCCTTTTTGTTCGCATAGGAGACTGAAAACTTTTGCTGAACTCTCACAAAAGTGTTTAGCCAATAAACAGTTTATTAGATATTGATTCTATTTGTAAGCTTTAAAACGACGTGTTCAGAAAAAATACGGAATTTTTTTTGCGAGAAATGGTAAATTATTATTTGTGACGCGGTACTAAGAGGCAAAAGAGAATTTTAATCCATTGTGAGGCTGAATAAGAGCTTTCTAACTTAGGAAGATTCAAGTGTGTCCATTTTGAACACTGACTCCTACCAGGACGCGGTGTGCTCTGACGCGGAGCAAGTTTCGAAATTAGACATTTTACTGGGCTGAATCAGCATCTGAGATACTTGAATGCATTGGATATCTTGGACAGCCATGTGTGATTATTGTTAAGTACGATGGCTCTCACACTCGATCTGGGCGCTTATCGGCACGAAAATGGCACGAAAATCTCGAATAACATCCTTGCCGTAACGTAATTTCCTGTTACTGGATTTTGATTACATGCGAGAAGTAACTAACTAGCAGTGCTATATAGAGAAGAATGCAAATTTAGTGGTACATTAGGTTGAAAAATTGCTACAATGCTCGGTTATAATAGGATTTCTCCCGCCATCAATTAAACAATTGGCTGCGGCCACTGAACCTTACACCAAAAAGTATACAGCTAAGAAATCAGAGAGGCCTTCGTTCACAGAAATTTTCTGTAAGCTCAAGCGTAAACTGAACGTCGAGTTGCAAAGTAATCTTCGTAAGTACAACATAAATATTCCAAACGAAGCTCTTGAATTAGGGAAAATGCTTAGCTGTAAAATTATTCTCTTCCTTGATTAAGTCGTTTTTCCGGGTACACAAGCACTGTTAAGTGCCTTTTCACGGAATATTGAGATAGAGGTGGTAATAAAACATCAACAACCTTCAAAAAGTTGATCAATTTTAATTAGGGACAACAAACCATTACGAAACCGAGGCGAATTCCTTGAAATACATCGTTTCCTTTGAAGTAACTGAGTGTTTATTCAAATTTCACTAGTCACTCTCCCGTTACCAACATTTTTACAATCTAAGAACTTGACCAGTGGAGGATGGAAGGGACCTGAGAGTGATTAGCACCTCCTCTTGAACACATGCCCGCTGGAAAAGGCATGAATCGCGGCAGCTTTATGCTGGAAAGTCTTTTTGTAAATGAGCGCGTCACAAAAACTAGCACCGAACGTACTTTCCTCCCACCTTAAAAAGTCCATAGAAAAGGCCAGTCAGGAAGGGCATATAATTCCACTTCAAATTCCACTTCACGTTGCATTTCGACTTGGTTAGGACCAAACAAAAAGGAGTAAATTGCACGGTTGATTGAAGGAGAGTCTGAAACTCGACTTGAAAATTATAACCTGCGACGAAACTCGGCTTTGGACATCCGCGTCTTGCGTCCCAACGACGTTCCACTCTAGGCGGATATGATGAGATAATTGCTTGTGCTTATCAGAGTCACTCTGAGCGAAACTTGTTCGGCTTAATTCAAATGCTGGAGATCTCCCATACGCCCCAGGGTACGAATTCCCCATCGATGGTAGTCGTTCTGTCCCACCGTCCTCACTGTAGCACTCAATACCATGGAAAATCTAAGGTATGTAGAGTCGTAAAAGCTGAGCTCGGGTCAAAGCAATGAGCTAGATACTACAATGGCTGTTGAGTGAAACGGATTTCATCACGTCATATGCATGTAGTATTTTGCGAGGAAGAATGTTCGTTACTTTAATCTGTTTATTATGTTATCTTGAGACGGTAAGATTTGCAACAGTTGTCGTTAACAGCAACAGTCTCACCAGCAATGATATCTCCATAAAAAGAAATAATTACTGTATTTGCATGGCAAAAATCACAACGCAGTGCATGCTTCTGTCTCGTTCTGCTTCTTTGTATTTGTAAATGATTAGCAGTAATATTCCTATAACTCATTTTTTCATTTTCCTTAGTTGATTCCAAAATATGCTTTTAAAAATGCTCTCAGTTTTCGATCACAATATTTTTTCAGTTAAACTTTAATAGGAAATACCATTAACTACGAATATAATAAGTTTACATCCACATATAAAGTATACTTTGTTGAAAAAATAAACAAATCGATGGATGCTTCTGCAATCGATGGTCGTATACGATAACAATCATATCATAAGATGATCATCATAATATAACAACAAAATTACGCTTAAGAATGTAATGATGAGATCATCATGATACATTGTCGCAATTTCAATGCGATGTTCAGGTATTGTATAGAGTTCACGTTAATGTTGCAAAGTATGTTTACCTCGTATCATAAATGATGAAAAGTAAATTGAAGATTTTGTTTGCAAGTACTCAATTTGAAAAAAAAATTGATATATATATTTTTTTTAAATATGTATTCGTGCACGTGTAGTTGGACTTACCTGCTCTCACATCATGTGAACTGAGCATCGCAACTATGAAGAACACAAAATTTTAATAACACTCGGATTGAGACAGTTCTAGGACTGACACTTTCATCTAGAAGGTCTTATAGCGTGGCACACTATTTGAACATTCTAGAAGAAAACGCTTTGTAATGAAATTCCGCGGAAGTGAAAGCCACCTATACATATAGCGTATGTCCTTAACTGCAGTACAAAATGATCACCCAAAAAAATACTCGGCAGTAATCCTCATAGAGGCATTTCCTGCGCAGCTTGGAAAGTTGGTCAAGATTCCAAGAAGTTCGGAGGAGTGTTCCTTGACCTGCCACGACTAGTACACTAATGAGCGGAAGCGATAACTGTGCCAATCTGGGGAAGGGTAAGGACCAGCCTTTATCGGAGCGTGTGTCCATTGTGATGCCAGCCCTCATCACCAACTCAGGTCAGCAATAGTTAAAGTCATGCTAAGTTATGCTAAACTACGTATTTATGCGCGGAGTACTTCTTCCCAAGTTTCTTAGAGAGTTTTGTACAAGCTTCACAGTGTAGTAAAATAACTCGACTCACTTTATTATAGGAGGTCAATACTGTAGTCAAATAACCCTTTACATTTATTGTAGGAGGTTACCAGCGTAAAAAATAACCCTTCCGTATTCATTTTTAAAGGTTAACAATTTGGTGAAGCAGCCCTTCTGTACCCATGGCGAAGACATTTGTGATGAATCTTCCATTATGACGCGCTAATACGTACTTACTACAACAAAATTTCCTAGAACATAACAACATGTAATTTTGTTCTTCGGGATATTTTTAGAAAAAATATTTGTCATAACTTCAAAAAAGCACGCAATCCGAACCTTAATTCATCTTCAATCAAACGTAGCCCTCATCCATCATCGTACAACGTATACGTGTAGATTGTACAATAATCTATGAATCTACGGATTATTGTTGATCGCACAGAGTTCGATTAAATTACACCTTCAACATAATACTTAAACTATTTTTTGCGATCGCTGACATTCGTACTATAAAATTGCGTAGAAGATGGATGGGTTCTTAAACTGCGATAAATGACAATCTGAATCTACATCCCATCCACGATGCGGATCTCGGCTCGGGACTGGCGAAATTTCAAGGATGTTCTAATCCCACAAGCAGCAAGAAGAAAAGATCTCGTTCTAGGCAATTACTCGCCCATAAAATGCGCAGTAAATTTGAGTGCAAAATTGAAGATTCCCTCGGCAGGACTTTGTTCAAGTTTTTGTAGTGAACTTGAATAAGTAAAATAGGAGTGAACCGCAAATGTGTGGATCTCTCTCTCTCGAATTGATGTTCCTAGGAAACTCTTAATCATACGACGTGATGTGATCAAACAATTGTCATTATTCGTTTGTTTTTTTACGGCCATCGGAAATGCATAAATGCTAGGGAGTCTGAAAATAATAAAATTGAGGACAAAAAGAGTGGAAAACCCGATCATTACCACTGCTATAACCATAGACATCTAAGTCGTATATCAGTCAGACAAGTACTTCATAGCATAATTTCATGCATTTTTTGTAATTATTTACAATTATCAAAAAAAATCATCAACAATGCACTATTATTTTGCAGCGTCATCGATATTAGTTGCAGCTGCCAAGCAACAAGAACTCACCTCCTGTGGTTCATCCAGTCCAAACACACAGCAGACGACGGCGGGGTCCGGCTGGGGTGTTGCAGCAGCCGATGGCTCGAACCTTGAACTTGAGAGGTGCCTCAGCTCCTGGTAACAAGGATTTTCCGACCCGCACGTTTTTTCACCGCTTCGATGCTTGCGATGTTCACTCCTCCCCTGCCAGTCGCAATTATTGTTTAAAGGACTTTTGGGACATGTTCTATGGAGTTTTGAACAGAGTCGAGAGGGATATTGACTTCTGGTAAAATTTCCAAAGCGCTCCCAGATTTCTTTGTTTATAAAATTTCGTGAACAACCTGTCCCGCAGCCAAAAATATTTTTGGCCTCATAATGCCAGAGTTTGCTTGAGCATGCGATGCTGGCAGGTCTGGAGCGGTGCTCGCAAGGGATACACGTGAATTTCCATGATCTACACCCATCATTATCTTCTTCTCGTTTTATGGGGAACGTTTTTGCTGAATTGATTGGGCGAGCAGATGCGATAGCATGCGATCCTCCTCGAGTGAGTTCAGTCGCAGCAGCAGGAAGGCTTGGATCACTCGACAATGGATTACCATTTTCAGACAGAGGATTATAGCTCGCCGGAATGTTAATCGGGGAGTTTTGAACTTCATGTGATGATGACTGAAAGCCTGGGATGTTTCTATTGGATTGAAGATACTCTGCACTCAGTGCATCAACAGAACTGATCCTTGAGCAGTTATCGCTTTGGGAAGCATTTTGAGTTTCAAGGTCACATTTTTTCTGAACGGGAGAAGTCTGTAGCAATGGAAATCCGTCTTTATCTTCATAATTCTTAGATGCACTACAAGTATCACCTATTTGACTACCTATATTTGCAACAATATCATCTCCTAACAATAAATGAAACGGATAGCTAATATCACTGAGGGGAATCCTTATCACAACAGATTCACTTGAACGATTCTTATGTTTGACCGTGTCATCAATTCCCTGACTTACAGTACAGTTGTTGCTCTGTGTTTCTGCGAAACGAAGATTTCCATCACTGATTTCTCCACCCAGGTGAGCCGAAGAGCTGCAAATCGCACCGGCGGAAGCTGTGATCCTTTGTTGAGGTAGTGATTGGTGTTTGTTGAGGTGCAGTGGTGCGGGCAAGGATGTAGGAACTGTCTGTGAAGGTTTGGTAAGACTTGCCACCTTGTCACCTCGGACGAGCAGTCTGCTGGCACTCGTCTCGACACGCTCAACCTTGGGAACGGTTTCTTGAAGAGGGGCGTTGCTCGAAGGCCCCTCAGAAAATGCTCCTGCAGCTTCAACAAATGCGTCATCTTTGGAGGTCATAACATTGGAGGTGCGCAATCAAAGTTAGACGTTTGTAAGCTTCTGTCTGAAGTATGTAAAACAAGAGGGAATGTATGGCAGTAAATAAAACTAAATATTTATCTTGACAGAAAGAAAACGTTGAAAAGATCTTGGTTTAAAGTCGATAATTTTATATAATCACTAATTTTTGAAGCAATATCCTTGAGGCACTGTTTTTATCAATTTCTTTTTTCTATCTAAAAAATCAACTTTTTTGAAATACCTTCGCTCTCTTTTATTAATTTCCACTCACCCTTGGCGCCTTTTCTCTTTGTTTTCTTCAAGAACAGATATAACTTGCATAACTCTCTCTCTATTGATGGTTGACCACAATTAACATTCATCACTATTGCCCTAATCACTTCCCAAAATCGCTAGAATGCTCGAATGATTGCTTCAGCGTACAAACTGTATCAACTCAGAAACATTTTGCCAACGTTAATACTCACTCACCATCACACACTGACATCGCATAACTTTTAAGCTTTGCTGACAAACCGCACATCACTATTTCACAAGGGCCTAGCTCAACACTCCCGATATGGCTACACAACGACAAGCAAAGAGCACGAGAACATGTCGTCAGGTAACACGGGGCCACGTGCTTCACCAAAACTGGACGCGTCTTCTGCGAAATCCTTCCCTGGCCGCGTCAGCCTTCATAATGTAGTGAGCGCCGCCATGTCGCAGCGCACACCACTCTGTGCGGGAACTCCCCGTGTGCTCAACCAACTACACTTGTGCTCTACCCGAGTGTGCAATGAGCAGTGGGGCGCTCAAAGAATATTGATCGATTGAGCGAGGTACTCGCATTAGTGTCATCCTCTCCAACGGTTCCCGAATGTTGATGGTCGTGACTCAGATCTACGGCTCAGTAGACCACGTGCATCCTGCTCTGCTTCCGTAAAATTTGTGTTATGATTACGATGATGTGGGTTGAAAAAAGTTGAATACTCTAATGAAAGTGGTGTGCACACTTCATAAGCTTACGGTAGCACTACCGTAGCCTTAGACACCAAAAATGTTGATACATTTGCAAGGCTTGTAGAATTTCTGCGTGCTGACGGCTCAAAATTTGACAACTTATTAAGTATAATGCTAATTAGATTAAGAGTTTACGGATTAATCAATGTTTCTGCTACTTCTAGGTTTAGTTTTGCAATTCATAATCAACAAAATAGTGAACAACCACAAGTACCTAGCGCTGTGGGGGTCTCCGCGTGGTGAGTAGAGTGACCTAACCGTGGTGCCGCCTCGCACCCATTAATATGTAAATGTTTAGGATCAGTTTGAAAACTATGAAAAAGAGCTAATGAATATGAATTTTCTCTATTAGGAGTTAATAGGAATTCTGAATAGTTAATAATAAAGTCCAGTGCTTCATCGTGGCTTATTTCAAAGTATCATGATAGAAAGAAAAAGTTAGATGCCATTGAAGTTATTTGGAAAAAATAGAGAATGCAGGGAATAAAATAACTATTAATGTACAATATATAAGATTCAATATATTAAAAGTACTCTCTTACTTCATTTAGATATGCTTCAATTGACCTCTGAAGATGCCATTGTGGGGTCACAAATTTCAAATATCAGAGCCACAGAAGTACTTTTTGTACAGACGCAGGATAGGAGAGGAACTTTATTCCTGTACAGTTAACGACAGTACCGATATTTGATTATTAAAAGCCTCATAATTACTGAGAAAACATTTGAGAGCCCCTCGCAATGTGGGTGATGATGGCCCTTCACACGATCAGTCAAAGTCTGCAGACAGTGTCGGTAAACACTCAAATATGGGCATCGAACGCTAAATATGCTCTCAATTATTGAGTCGGGTCGACAGTCAAGGGACTGTACTTTCCCTCGACTTCCCTGACTGGTCAATCTGACACTACTAATCTTCCGACCACCGTTGGGCTACCTCAGCTATAGATAGGCCTTCGGGACTTCTATCTTTCGTGCGCACTTTGCTTCTTTCCGTTTTCATTCCCTCTCTGCTGATTAATTTTTATTTTTTCTTCCTCTTCTTTCTTAACTCGCTGTTTCTATGCACAGGGGATCTTGTGTGCTAACACACCTCGTGCATAGATTCCCCGTTCTTCTAAGTTCATAGTCCCTACTCTTTTAGTCCCTACTCAATAGTCCCTACTCAATAGTCCCTACTCAATAGTCCCTACTCTTTCGATGGGGGATAGTTTGGGTTCCTGAAACGCTGCTATGCTTACTGCTACTAATCTTCCGACCTGACATGGTCAAAAAGTATTACAGGTACATATTATATTCTCAGTTCTGTTCCCTCACTTTCCAATATTAGTAGTTTGGGAATTCTACATTTTTACGTGTATTTTTCGTATTCATACAGCTAAATTTTTCGTGCACATTAGCCGTTCGGTTGCCTCGTGCATGGATGTACACGACACAAATTCTCTCATAAATAAGAGCCTCCTAAAATTACTTTCGCAAGACAAAGTTGCGCCTCACACATTCCAAATGAATGCCACTCAACGTTCGCGACGGAAGAGTACGCAGCTAGTGAACATTTTCATGGACAACCACATCTGGCTCTTGCTGTGTAGCTTCAGAAGCAAATAGGGTACGTTGAGAGGTGCATGCAGATGGTCGACATGTGCCCATAAACTCCATCAGCTTGGAGGAAGTTCTTCCGAAGGATTTTTTCCTGATTGCTCTTGTAATGAAAACACGCGGAGCTATGTATAAGTGGCGGAAAGAATGCACAACGTAGTGCAACCAGCTCTTGAATGAGTCTAAATGTCAGTCGAAGCATGGATCTTATTGAACGACCTGAACTCCTTATTTATGGAACATGTTGTCCATACAGCAAGTGATATTTAAAACGTTTGTCTCAGAAAAAAATAAAATTTATAAAAACATGTAAACTGTAATTAAAATCTAACTAAATATAGATTCGAGGGCGTCTCTCGTTGAATACCAGCCGAATTTAGATGTTCAATGACATTGGAAAAATTATGTATATATTCGCGATGCCTTCATCGAATTACAAACTCACGTGTAAGTCTTCACTTCATACCGACAACAAAATACTGACTGTGCGTGACCTACTTGCAAACATGAGTTTTACTCTTCTCTATCGCAGCATGCCTGCAGCGTGAACTCAAGGACAGTAGGTGCGAAGATGTTCCTAAAAAGCCTGCGGCAGAAGGGCTGATGGTTCCCCAGCACAGATCGTTCGTGCATTGAGGGATAAATTGAATTGGTGGGCTTATGCCTGTTAAAATCCATAGCTTAGGTCTCTCTTGTAGATCATTCGTTCATTCAAAATTTACAACAAAGGGATTTACAAACATACACATTCAGTGTTGGCGTTCGAAACGGAACAACACTGAAATGCTTCAGTTTCTGTGTTAGATTTTGCAATGTTTTCATGTTTTAGTGAGTGTATTCAACGAATACTAAACATATGTGGTGTTGTGACGGTTAAGGAAATTATGGTGATAGAAACAATTGCTGTTCATTTCAAATACCTAAAGATGAGTTAACAATGCAGAAATGATTGGCTGTGATGCTTCCTCGTGAGGATTTTCTTTTGTGGGCCTCTGAGTTTTTCATTCGCGAAAAACCTCGGCCTCCAAATCCTCCCATGGTGAAATTATCATGTGGATCCATCCGACCAACAACTGCACCAAGCATTTTTGATGTGCCTGCTTCATGTTTGCCAACTTCAAATCCATCACCTGGCTATACAAAAGTTGAGGACCAGAGGATAAAATATTTTTTAACCCTTTGTCTCATGAATTTCTTATGTTATCTAACCTAGAAAATATTTTCCCAATAATTTATTTTTAATTATCTAGGAAAATACCTGACATTTGATTTCCCTCGAAGAGAGCACGATCGGAACTGAAGGAATATGTGGTTTGCTTGCTATTACCACGGACGGAACATACCTCATACTGATGCTGTTTGATTTAGACACGCTTATATGAAATGTAGTATATATGCTACGCTGTGAGACAAAGGGGTAACAAAATATATAATAAAATCACCGATTGACTTTGCTCCAGCGAATGAGTATCACAAAAAATATGAAAACTTGATGATTGAGGGTTGTGTAGAGGTCCCCTCCATCTCTTCCAATGAGGCAAGTTGTACTACATTCTTCGAACATAATCTAAAATAACTATAATTCCGAAAATCCTGAGAAAAAGAGGCCTTTCTTTTTTGAGGTCAAGACGACACTGAAATAGCCGCCACTTTGATCGAGGCTTGTGCAAACCTCATCGAACATATATATGTTTGAAAACAAGAATGAAAAGCAAATGCCAGTGATAATCACGAGCATACAACAACGTACTCAATTAGGAAATATATTTTCTACAAACTATTCATATTCGAGCGTTATTTAATGTGCTTAATAGTTAAGAAATATTCTCCCAGTGGCCTTCGGCAAGGATGTGGCTCCGTTGTCACGTTCTTGGTTCAAGTGCGCCCCTCCTTACAAGCGACGCCCTCTCTAAAGTTTGACCCGTCAGCTGTCCACCCTCAGCGGCATTCACGCGAAGGCAGCCGTCGTTACTCAGCCGCACGCTCATAAGCGCAAGTGGCGACTCGTTTCCGCCATTCACACTCTAATTTCTACCGCTAATCGCAAGATCTGGACGACCTCCACGGCACGTTACAAGAAGAGGTGGAACACTAGTTAACCTGCAAGGCTTCATCGCTGCGATGTGTGAAAACCAAAAAGTAACACACTGAGCAGTGCTCACTCGAGGTCCAAACAACGAGCTGAGACGCTGCCAGTGGTTGAAGACTTCAGCTTGTTTTCCGCATCACATGCATCATATTGTGTTCCTAATGTGACACAGTTTCCCTAACTGCATTTAACTTCAATGGTATTTTTCACATTAAACTATAGTTGTGTGTTACATTGTTTCTTACTGGTTTCTTTTTCTATGATTAGTATGCACCGCGCTATGGTTTGCAGCTGTGACCGCTCGTCTCACACTAAACGTGTGAGCTTGCGCTTGTCTGCAAGTATATATATAGTTAATATCTTCAAGATAGGTTCATCGAATCATATTTTTCTTACACCGGATATTTATTTACTTAATAGCTTATTGTAATTTTCAGTTTACATCAGCCAAAATAAGTTTGGTGCACTTGAATCCCGGTCTTGGCACGTGTGGTTTTCCTGTTGCCTGTGGTTTACTAAATACCTATCGTGTCTTGCACTTAAGCGGTGTGTTTAAACAAATATTTAGCCTTACAGGGTACCTTGCTGTGGGTTCCATAGCGTTCTAGTTAGCGTGATGGCCTCGCAGCCGAAAGGACCTTGGTTCGAATCTCGGTTCAGGCAGGCATTTCACGTAACCAGGGAGTATTTTCCTTGGAAAAGGAAGCTTAAGCCACATATTCCTCACATCCCTCTCCACACCATTAGTTGTAAGGCAATGAAAACCCAACGGTTCTTTGCTTATTAACTTGACTTACCTTTTCAAACTTAGAAATTCGTGGCGCTAAAAAAATTTAAGGTATAAAACTGCATTAGGATATTGAGAAAAAATATCAGTTGTGTCAATAAAACACAGCATTGGTATGCCTCCCGTTGATGGAAATAAGTGATTTTTTTAACTATCAAGCGATCAATTATGCATAACAATTAAATCAGGATACTGGTGTTCCTTGAAGCTAAATCTTTAGCCAATTGTCTGGTAAGTTTTTTAGTGAAACAGTAAAATTTTAAGACGATTTTCCTGCCCTCATATGCATCACTATACTCAGAAATGGTTGGTTTATACCGTAAAAGGTTGAGGAAGGACGAGTAAGCTTATTTCAAGCATCTTGTAGCCAAAAACTGATGAGTTTACCCGACTAAAGCAAAAAAATATATATAGGGTTAAAACGGGTTACCTCGTCCTTGCCGAGAAAGGGCTAACAGGGCTGAGCTAAGCTCACTGAAATTCCTGATGTTCATTAAACAAAACTAAGCCCTGCCAAAGTACTTGAGAATAAGAATGATTCGTGAAACACAGCAACACAATTTTAATTGTAGGTCATTTAAAAATTGCAATCATGTTTTTGGCACTTATGAAAATCGTTGGACTCATCATTGATGAAATAATTTCTTCTTTAGCTGTTCATTAAATTTCTAAGTAAAACAAATTTTGTTCTGCCATCTACATGTATAAACAAAAGTAATTATGATACCGGTATTTACCCGCATGCTAATAACAACCGGGTGCCTAACACTAACAATTCAATATGGCCTGATCTGCTAAACAGCTGTCAACTCAACAGTTATTTTCTTCACTTTAAAAGTAAATTGAAGCAAATTTTATTTTAACTTACACAGTTTGCAAAGAGTACGTACATAATAGATATATGAATCAACAGCTGCAACCTTTAGTAGATATATTCATTTTATCAAAATATTTTTCAACGAGAAACAAATTCAAGTTACCGTAATTTAAACTTTGTTATTTTTTGGTAAATACAATTATTTCTAATAGAACTTTGGTAGCGCTATTCTATAAATGTATCATCTCTGTGAAACATTCTAGTAGTTTCATTTCCATACGATATCTTTATGCTATTGCAGACTGAAACGCACGGTAGGTTGCGGTGTCTCATTGTTATGTGCGTTAGAAAGTGATGAATTAGACGACAAACTATTAAAGCTTTTATAAAAAGAGCAAATTTAGGGCACGGATAATTTTTGATATTCTATGTTGCATAATTTTATGTAAAACATCTAAAGTTGACAGAAAATTTTAGAGTTAAAACGCATAAATATGCAACTTGCCGCAAGATTCTGATGAAGCATGTAAATTTATGTTCGAGGCCGTATCCGCTCGGTTATTTAACTTTTTTTTCACAATTCTAATGTATTAAATTTCAGTTATAGACTTTAGAAATATTCTTTAATAGGTACGAACTCGAAAATGGACGTAGCACCTGACCATTCCTATTATTGAGTTCAAAGATGCTACACATCTCCTAGTAGTGTTGTTGAAAGTTCTTGGTTTTCAATTGCTCTATAAAAAAAATTAACAGCATTTGGTTTCAGTTCAGTTTATTTATGTGTATGATTTCTGTAGTAAAATAAATTAACATTATGCTAATGAATATAAATGTTTTTTTATATTATTTTACTTGCTACTATAGCTATTTAGTGTTGTCAAGCCATAAGAAAATGTTATGCTAATGTCCAGAGTAACACAACAAAGAAAAATTATGGCGTTTTTCATTGTATTTTTTGTATTGAAATCAATGATGTCAAAAGCTAATTAAGGTACTTGGTTATATTTGGCTACTTTCAATTAAAATATGTCTGGTTAGATTAGCTGTGGTTGTTTCATTTATAAATATGGTACCATGATTGCAACCAACAAAACACACTGTATTATTATCAATATTTTAACATATGATAATTTGCAGAAATTCATACTTAAATTCATAATGATCAGATGAAACCATAAAAGGAAAGACACATGCAATATGTTCTTATATTGGGTGGTAATCTGGTCATTAATGAAGTATTTAATAAAAACTGAATACAGAGATGCTCTGTAGAGCTTAAACGTAAATTATGTTAAATACATGTTGATGATTCAGTAACACACATTCCATCATAAAATTAAGATTTTAATGGGAAAGAGATAATAAATATATATTTTGATGTTCATGTGTACTGCTCTAATAATACATTTAGAACTAGAGACTATAGAAGATATCGTTTCCTAATTTGGTTCTTAGCTTGCATAATTTCTGTTGTAGTATGCTCATATTCAACTGTAGATTGATCTTAGTTTCCTGTGCATGTAGAGTTTGTTCTAATTATAATAACCTTTAGGACAAATTTGAATTTTTAAAATACAAGTGTATATAAAATGGGTTCCTGATGGCTATGATTTTGTTTACTGTTCATCAACATTTTTTTTGAATTAAGTATATCAAGTAATCTGTGCTGACAATATCTCAGATACTCTTCACTGCATAATTTTAAACTTGACCATCAATTTTCAAATGAAAGAAAAATCATCAAAAAGTTTAATAAAAACTATGTTTGGCATATACCTTACATATTATCTTAGTAAATAGGAGAACAATAAGATTATTTTCTATTTTGAAGATATGCTTCTTATGCAAATTGAATTTTCCTTCATTGATTTTAGTTGTGCACATTGCAGTATGTGGGCTCAACCCACCAAGCACTTGACATAAGGATTGCATAGCATACCAGTTGCATTCATTGTATGGGGCCAGTCCTCTACATTCATGCAGCAAACGGCTTTCTAATAATGTTTCTTGTAGCCAAAGTATAAATATTGATGGTTTAAAATTATAGACTTGTGGTGGGATGATATAAATTTATATATTTTAGAATGTTCATGCATCCACAAAGTGAAACTTGCACTTAACCAATATGCTGAGTGCATACACGCTCAAGATGACTATCCTGTTTGGATCAATTTTTTTCAAATGAGATGGATCACTTTTAAATTTTATCACACTTGTGTTATTCAATAGAAGGAACTCATTTTGTTCCTAATTTTTTTTTTCTTGAAAAGAAAATAAGCAATTCATAAAAAAATTTAGCCTTTAATAATTTTTTTGTGTAACAATTAACATCTCTTAATTTGTGTATTAAAGCAATGTGGTTGATCACATAATATGTTTCAGTGGAAGGAATAAAAATCCAAGGAAATTTTAATGAAACTGACAAAGAAATTTTTTAATGAATTTTGAGAGAAAAAAATCTATTTCTCAATATTTTTGTAACATTATTAATACCCTTTTAAGATTTTTAATAATTAAAAGATTTTCACTTTTGTTTTCTTTAAAGTTCTGCATAAGCTATGCAGATTCCAGTTGAATAAGCTATGTTTCATTGCTCTAGGTCAAAAACTTAAGGTGTGGAAAGGTCTCAAACATAGAAGTCATATATTCTTGAAAGCCAAATAAAGGGGAAAAATGATTTCTTATTCGTAATTTAATATGGATGATAATACATTAAATTTTTTATATGGCCTCCCATGGTATTTACAAATTGCATTTAGCCCCCAAGGCAAGTTAGAACTACTCAAACATCTAGGTTGGGGGCTGGAAGTGTGGAGAGAGGAAATTTTTGAAATGGATAATTCTCCCATTTTCCCCACTAAAATAATGCAATAGATTTTATTAGATGCATAATAATTTGAAAAAATAAACCACAATGGAATATTTGAAAAACAATTGAAAATTTTTATTTGGCTAAAATTCTTTTATAATAACCAAGGTAATTACTAATTCAGCTGGTGACAGTGAGTCTCCTGATCTGCACTGCCACTCCTCTCATCTCATTTGTAGCTTTTATAACTCAATATTCATTGCAGTGCTGTGAAATTTTTCACTCGTGCTTTAGTACACATATGTGTTTTAAGCCCAGAAAACAAATTTGATTTTTCCATCTCTAAAACACTGCAATGGTTTCCTTAAGGTAGTGAATTGCTAATTATAATCTTTTTAATTTTTCAGTTTGCTGGTTTAAATTTAATCTTAGTTGTATTGCATAAACATGTTTACTATGGTTTGCAGAACCATTGTTGAATACATACAGTGAGAATTAATTCAGTGTGGTCACTTTTGAAGCATGAAATATGTCTGCATTTGACAGAAATGAGAAAGGCAGTAATGCTGGATGTGAAAAGAGAAACGAGGATAAATATTTACCTACTAGAAATAGTAAAATGGAAATATATCAGGTTATGGAACCTTGTTCTATATCAAAGTCTTTTGTTGGCAGTCTAAATGAAAAAGGATGAGTAATACATTAGGTACCAATATTAATATATTAAAGTATCAAGAGGAATGAAATTATTTAACAAAATTTTGCTAAGTATTCCTGATTCTTCAGGGTGGCCAATAAGTAAGGTACCTTTTTAATGAAATTATGTCTAAAACATTTGTTAACATATCAGTGTTACCAATATCTGTGAGGGTACCTTACTTTTGGGTCACCCTGTAGTAGTACTGTAAATTAGCTCTTGAGTGATGTTATTGGAAAGTATAGTATCCATTCTTAGTAGTTCAATTATCTTGTTGCTTTGAACTTTATAGGGCCTCAGCTGATGCTAACGTTGAGACATCCCTAAATGCTTGTACTTGAATAAGATGTACAGTAACATGAATTCTTTTGCTGTTCTGCTTAATGTTAAAATACAATGCTTGTGTATAGGTATGGTAGTTCTGATGTGCAATTAACTTTCCAGGTTCCTTGTTAATTTCTCTGTGCCATAGTTCTACGGACTTGAGTCACTATGTCTGGAGCATCACAACCTGATATAGAAATTAAGAAGGTAAAGTTTATCAGAATTTTCTATTTTATTCTCTATTAAAAAATGAATGCTGAAGTTTGTATTCAAGCAAAGGAAGTTTAATCTCAATTATTTGAGATATCTTAACTATATTAGAGAGTGGGGATCCCTCCTATTTTGTAGTGGTTATATTCAAGACCCACCCACAAATCAAAAATTAGATTTTTACATAGAATTCTTGAGTGCACTACTGTACAGTACAGTATTTTTACATTATATATTATGCATAATATGCAATTTTTTTAACAAAATTAACAATTTTATGAAATGCAGCATTTCAAGCAAAAGTAAAACTCTATAAAACTCTTGCCTTCAGTCTGACACCCTGTAAGGCAAGGTTGGTTCTGAAGGAGCTCATTTTTAACAAAGCTCTTTATTTCACCTGTGACAAATGTGTTCTTCCATCTCCTGATATTTAGTGCATCTTATTTTAGGTGTTGCTCTCATTGTTTATATTAAAAAATGAGGAAGGTATTTAAAACATGTAGCCTAGGGTTATGGAAATTATAATTGACTGCTTCAAGAAATACCTGTAGAGTGTTGAACAAGTGTGTTATGTCTATGCCACCAATTCCACTGACTTGTTCTATGCTACGGGTTTTTTCTTATATGATGCAAGTTTCTGACTTGTTATATGCTGTTAGTCTCTCTGTCATGTTATATGCTGCCAGTCCGGTCCCTCTGACTTCTGGTATGGTGCTAGTCCCTCTGACTTGTTATATGCTGCTAGACTCACAAATAGGATGGGGCTCTGTGTAAGGGAGAAAGTCAAGTGGAAGGTTGTTGCCCCATCAAAGTTTTAAGTTTTTAATTTTTTTTATCCTCCCATGTGTGATTTTCATCTCAAAGGCTCATGCCAGTAAAATGAATGAGGTCACTCACGTTTGTCATGTAGCATTCCTCACTCTGTTTCTCACTAAGCTTCCATCCTTGGACATGTTGCCCTCCATGCATTTTATAGCCCATGCTAGACATCTCTGGATCATTAAATGTTTCCATCATCAGTATTTTATTGCTAGGTAATTGCTTCAAAATGTTCTGCACAGCTCAAGGTAGATGCTTTGTTAATGTTTAATTGAAACCATGTTTACCTTTTCTAGGCATTCGTTGAGCTGCAGACTCAGATGAATGACACAAACCAGAAGCTGCGGATTGCAGACGTTCAGGTGGAGGGCCTCAAGAAGCTCATCATCCACTCACAGCTCACTGACACAGAAATCCAGGTAACTCCTGATGCCTCTCACTTCTTGTGTGTTAAGCAATGGTCAATACTGGTGAATTTTGCCTGTGTTTCTTAGACACTTTTGCACCTTGGAAAGTTTTACTTCTGTTATGCATAGACATTACTGATCTTTGCCCCGTGTTTACCACTTGCATGCTACTGCTGTATTTTTTTATTCTATACCTACACTTAAGTACTTGGGAGCCTTATTTTCTTAAGTGTTAAGAGGAGAATATCATAAGGGTGCCCACTTGAAGCAATATGTCATTTTTGTACCTCCTGTAAATATTGTGCATTTGTGTGGACATTTAGGTAGTAGGGATCAACTAAATTTCTCAGACATTTATTATGCATGATCTATCAAGTCGGTGAGATTGTAATCGAAGTTCTCGAGTGAAAGGACTTATCTTTCTTGCAATTTACATTTTCTCTACAGAGTGGATGAGTACAACAGAGTTGATCAAATTGCATTCGCTTCAAGTAGAATAATTTGTGTGGACTCGCAAATTCGTGCAGATCCATCAATGACATTAGTAACCAGATGATGATCTGATCATTGCTTCTGACTCCTTCAAAACTTCCCAGTCATTCTCCTTGAAATCACCTAAAACAACTGAATGATCGGGCGAGTTCAGTCTTAAAAAACCTTGAATCTTTCATTTCCGCCGCCAAATAATTTTTATGAAGGACGGCGTGAGTGTATTACGCTTGCGCTGCTCAGGACAGACTTGCGCCCTGAGCACCGTTTGTGTTCTTGTGCAGAGCCTCGGCAGCAGCGTGCGTGTCTTCGAGAGCGTGGGCCGCATGTTCCTTCTCACAGACATCGCCGAAGTCCGCAAAAATCTCTCCAATAAAATAGAGAAGAGCCTAGAGAAAATTAAATCATTGCAGGTGCGTTCCTTTTACGTCTAACTCGCGAGGACTTGGCTTGTTAGAGCTCGGATATACAAGGAGGCTAGCTTCATTAATTTGTCTGTATATTACCTGGAAAAATTACTTTGATTTTTCACAATGCGGTTTTGTATTTTATTTTTTAATTTCGCTACACAGCTATTCATGTTGCGAATCTTTGAGGTATTTGATGGAGGGTGCGACTGGCTTGTCACGTCAGACTTGTTGGTTTTCATCCTCGGATGCTAAAGATAGATGCCGGTTTCATGTTGTCTAGATATCTTGTACATTAGGGTTCACCTGGTAAAACGCAGGAAATTTTTCTGTGCCGTTGACACAAGTGTCTTATCAATTCAGTTTACCTTCAATGATTGAAGTCGAAGCTGGGGTGTTGTGTGCTACGTTAAATGAAAAAAATGTAG
>VOMN01127088.1:0-13093 GCA_014899125.1 Orchestia grillus
TTCATTGAATTCCACGTTGTTTGACCGTGCCCATTGGTAGATAGTGTTCGGTACAAGTCGTGAGGTGTTCGAAATACATTTGTACGAGCATTTATGTGCAACACATCAAAGCTCTAACTCATGATCACGTTCTACTGCGGCAATCATAAAGATTTCAATAATAAAAACAATTGCATGACACTTCAGTACACGAATAAGATCGAAAGTTAAAACTACGATAAAATGACCACAGGATGAGATAGAATGATTTATCACGTTGAACAAAAAAAAATGAAGCCACTGATAAGCTTCAAACAAAGTACATGGAAAGTTTTAAAGCTTCACATTCTATAGTGTTTATGTGGAGAACAGTGCGGTGATAGCCTTTTCCACGTCTGAAGCACTGCTGATTTGCGTGCCACTGAAATCAATTTTTTGGCTGAGAGTGATTTTTGTGATGGAGCTCGGGTAAACTTGTAAATGAAATGTTCAAAAGTTGAAGCACATTGACAATAATAAATGACTCGCTGGCATAAACCGCTCACGGGAGGTTTTGTCAGCGTCTATACAACATACTGCTAGAGTAAATTAATTAATTGTAATATGATATTGTGAGACGACTCAGTCTTGGACGACTTGGAGCAGAGGAAACGATCGACTCTACGCGGTCCCAAAGAATTCTTGTTCCCGTTGTACGTGAGTCACATTCCGCCCATTCAGGAGTTTTGTTCTCGTGTGTGGATCACAGGATATATCAGGGGAATGTGAGACTGTTAGAATATGTTTGACAGAAATTGACCGAAAAATTAACGGTATAGATGAGATGGTTGGTGGCTTTTGGATCTGTATTCTCGTGTTACGTGCATTTTAAGCGACAAAACTCTACGGTAAATGCAACCAATATTTAACTATCTTTTGTTATATTCCTGTTTTTGGACACTTTTGGGAGTTAGCATGTTGAAATACGGGATAGTGAATGGTAGATGGCGTAGGCTGTATCACTCGTGCAGGTCCCTGCTGCTGGCGCCCGTTGCCATATATAGCTTCAGGGGGCATAAGTCCATAGCTCTGGTGAGTATAAAAAGTTTTAAGCTTGAGGTTCGTAAGCCTTTGCCACCCTCTGCAGCCGAGGCTGTTAGCGCCAATTCTGTAGACATGTTTCAGAGAGCTTTGCTTGAGGGATTGGTTTCACTACAGTTTCACAATGGTTAAAGATTTCATGTTGGTTCATGAGGAATAATTTTCTGTATTTTACAAATATGCAAACTACACCTGTGATTGGCTTACCCTGTGTATTAGTTTTACTCTATGTATGTAAACTCTGTTTAGTGACGCACAGTCACAGCCTTTGATTATCATTGTTTCTCTGAGCTTTGCTCTCTGCAGCTGGCGTAACTGGAGGTCTGGGGGCGCTAACACTCCCTGGTGGGGGCCTGTGTTGTGTTGGTGGGGAGCTTCGGGATAGACGATAAGGTGAATTACTCAGGTGAGCTAATCAGGCGAACTAATCAGGTGAGCTGATCAGGCGAGCTAATCAAGTGAGCTAATCAGGTGAACTAATCAAGCGAGCTAATTAAGTGAGCTAATCAAATGAACTAATCAGGCGAGCTAATCACAAGCCCCCATGCTCCCAGTATCACAGCTCACAGCGAATGCTCATAGCTTGCAGCGGGGTACAAGGTTGTAATGTAAAATTCCATATTTCAAAATGTAATTAGTCGCTCTAAAAAATTATTCATAAGTTATAAGTACATATTATTGTTTTACTTCTCAATGGTGTGTGTTTTATTTTGTAAAAAAGATGGGATGTAGGACAAGGCAATAGAGGACTCTGTGGAGATTTTTTTGAATGATATTTTTCGCGGTTTTATTTTTTGGTCTCTTTGCCCACCCTGGATCAAAGTATTTCAACGTTTAAACTCGATGTTCATGTATGCAAAATAAGTGAATAATTAGAAACCCTCTATCGACCTGTACCTTAATTTTAATTCTCTGAATGATATTTCCTGAATTAGGTGTAGGCCCTTTTATCTCACATATGAATCTCATAAATATTTAAATTTGCCAATTTTTACCTTGAAGTTGCGAGTTGAAGGATCGTCTGCTGAAAATATTGTAGAACCAGAAGGTGAGTCTTCGACCTCTGCATTCGTATGTATTTGCAACTAACAAGTTTTTCATTTGCTCTTATTTCAAAGTTCGGGATACCCAATGGCACGTCGTCCAATTGATGCCAAATTGACACGAGTACAGTCCTTCGCCTTTTCCTTTACTGATTGCTGTGAGAAACCAGCTGTCGAGTAACATCCTGCGTGCGAATGTGAAGTTTAAGTTTCCTTATCCGAAGGAAGCACTCCGTTGTTCCGTGAAAATCAGTTATGCCTCAGTCGGGACTCGACTCCTCACTTCCCAACTATGAGCCTGACGCTGCCAGTGCGCCGCAGAGCCCCCAAAATAAAATAGCGTTTAGTCGCGTAATCACTGAACAGTATTTTTAACTAGACGTTCCAATATGTGATCAAATATCGATCATTTTTTTCATTTCAAGCAACTGTACAAAGTAAGCAAGCTTTTTTTCTCGCAAAGTATGGTTTTAAAGTCAAAATGCAAAACCTTCGGGCCAAGTGTTGGTTTCTGGTGCGCGAGTCGAAGTACAAGATATACTTTTCCCTAAAATATGTGGAGTTTTTGAAAACAGAGAGTCTGTGACACCTGTTTTTTAAAAAGTCAATCGATGTTCTTACACTTTTTACGCCACTTTATGCATTACTGAAAATTAGAAAATGTATTGACTTCTGAGATTGTGCTTTAAAATGTCATATAAAGAAAGGAACTGAAACATGGGTAAGCTTGAGGTCTTTAACTCAATCTCGAAGTTAGCGTTAGTAATTCGCTGCATTTCTATTATGAGATTTTTCCATTGATGGAATAAAATCCACCCTTAATTTTTATGAGAGCGATTTTTCTGTCACAAGTTGACATGCTAGATTCTATATAATCTTGAGATTTGTTCTGCCCACAAACGAGGTAAAGTTTAAATAACTGAAGATTAAAGTAACGGCCTAAGTTTAAATAATACGCCCCAGGCAAACAAATGTTTTCTAACATAACATATTTGCCTTCTTTTTATTGACAAGAGACTGTTCATTTCCCATATTGGATTTGAGTAAGATTCCTTTTGATTTCTTGTAAAAACGTTTTTCTTTTCGATTATATACTATTGATCATTTCGTGACATCTCACTCTGAATTCTTAATTTTGAGTGAGAATCAGAATTTGATTTCACATTAGAGGAAATCATATAAGTACTGTTTTTATTATCAATATTTATATTACTTTCAGTAAAAAAATTTTGATCTTTTTCCTTTGCAGACAAATTCTTTCAAACTACAACTTTATTTGCCAACATATTCCACATACCTGAAATTCCTTTGACTCTCCACAAGAATTTCTCGCTCAAATAGAATGAATACTGCTTTGTTTAAATGAAACTCTCTCACCTGCGTGAGATGCCACGAGAATTTCAGTATTTAGTATAGTTATCTTAAAGAAAATCTTCTACAAGGTATATACAAAAAACCTTTTTGTGCTAACTTCAAAAAATGATTTTTCAATTTTATGAAGTAAAATACTTATGAAAACGTCGTCTCCAGGTTGAATGGACGAGTAAATTTAGTCGTTATAATTTTATTGATATTGTATTAAAGAATAGTTCAGACTGGTAGCGCAGGTAGGTTGAATAGAATACCTACAATGTAAGCTGCAACGAATCAACCCTAAAATTGCGCGAAGCTTATCTATTTAATGTATCGTAACCATGCTGGTTCAGTTTGACAGATACCTCAACTAATGGACCCATGGCTGTATAGTTGAAACAGCTTCAAAATATGATAAATCCTCCTCCACTTCCTCTTGCGGGCTCCGTGGCGTACTGGTAGCGTGACGGCTTCTCAGCCTAGAGAACCAGGGTTCGAATCTCGACTCAGGCGAGGCATTTCATGTAACCAGGGAGTACACCCCTTGGAAAAGAAAGTTTAAACCCCACATTCCTCACATCCCTCACCCCGCCAGTAGTTGCGAGGCATTGAAAGCCCAACGGAAAAACTTGTTGGAATTAATAAAGGTTCTCCTCCTCCGCCTCCATGACAGACACTAAAAACAGCACTCGTAGGTTAGTAATTTTTTTTCCGGGAAGCTTATGTGCAAAGCGTGTAAATATTAAAATAATTTCATGCTCCTCAAGATTCAGTTATTCTGTTTCAAAGTATCTCAGAAATCTGTTATTCTGTCCACCCACCACTTTTCTGTATACAAGTACTTCTCATGCTATACACTGTCACGTGTTTGAAATTTCCTCTCGAGTACTCAGTGTAGCAATACACACCATGCTCCAACTCTCCAAAGCAATAATTCAGTAAAACAAAACATCCGTGAAGCAATTCATTCGGGACCATGCTGAGACAACATCATTCAATGGACGCACCTGATCGCGGCAAGCATGTCAAAAATAAGTCAATAAGAAATTTGCCACGTACATTACGTCGGTTTAACGAGGACGACTCTCAGACGGGCCTGATATGCCACATTGGTCCAGGTGCAGCTAAGGTGAACATGAAGCAAGAACGTGGCACCAAACTGACCCGCTAAACGATGGAGGACAGTACATCCATTCTCCAGCGCTACAACGATCCTGTAAGACTTGCTGTTGGAGAAGCGCTCTACATTCTCCAAGAGCAGCCCAGTATTAACCACCAATCTGTCTGCACACTTCGATTTTTTTCCTGATTTGAGCGTTTATTGGAAACATTATTTGTTTGCATATATGATACGCATATATAGTATTTCCGTCAGATTTTTTTTTTTAATTTTCGGTACCATTTAATTTTCACCAATTAATTCTTGCGTGATTCGAGACCTCGAAAATAAACAGCAGCATGCCTTTGGGAAATTTTATTTTTTGTCTCAACCCTGTATTTAAGACTCTAATAAGGAAAATAGAAAAACCAACAGAAAAATTATGAAGGAGTTGTCCCTGGTCTTTTTCCCAGTCTTCAGTAATACCATACCATAGTTAAGAAAATCAAAACTCAACTCTCACTAATTAAATAAGAGTTTTTCCTTCGTATTATGATTACGATGCATTAGGAGTAAAATAAATGAACTATTTACAGTAGCTTTGGATAGTGGTTAGGAAACAAAAAAGAATCATTAAGGGCAAGAACAGGATTTCAAAGGGCCCCGACGAGATACGATTAGTCTAGTAAAATACCACAACTCTGATAATTATCTTGCAAACTTGCGTGTCCGTAACTGAGTACACGCATCAGTAAACACATGGGGCGTAAATTCAAAAATCATTTCTCGTAATTAATAACGGGTTTTTCTACCGCATCCTTGTTGCGGTTCGTTGGGACTATAGTGAACGGATTATTTTATTGGCTTTGAATAGGCAATCAATAAGAGATATTAACGGCTCAAACGGGACTTCAAGAAAGTGACTCAACGGGCTGCTCGTGGCCTAGTGAAATGAAAACTGATCCGAATGCCTGTTGTTGCTTTGCTTCGCGAGTGCGTTGGGAACACGTGTGCACAGGGAGGGTAGTACTCAGAAGCAATAGGTCTACAGTTAGAAGAAGTAACAAGAGCTTAAGAATGAGTCTCATTTGTAGTATTCTAGGAGATCTAATCTATTAGAGTAAAATACAGGGTGGGCCATAATTGAGGTACCCTTACTCACGACGGTAACACTGATACACTGAAAAAGCTCTGCACCCATTGTGGTACTTGTAATGGAGTTTTGGGGGGTCGTACTTATGGCCCACCTTCTCCTATGCATGTTCGGTGCTCGGCCACCGATGGGTGCTGCAGCTCATTCCATGACGAAAGCTTAAGCGAATAATTTAAAATCGCGAGCATGCTTCTGCAATTGCAGAAGGAAAATACACTAATTTAGTATTTTAGATTCAAACTTTTTTAGAGCTCAACTCAAAGCTAAATTTACTATACGGTTGCGCTGTCTGAAGCTCAATTAAATTTATCAATGAGGTTACCGCAAATTGGTTGCAAAGTTGCTCTCACATCGTTCCTAAAAGTCATCTGAAAAGAAAGGAAATTTAAAAGAAGCACGAATGAATTGATGCATTTTTTATTGAAAGTACAAAATTAAAGCACACATAACTGGGAGTTCTAATTTGAGCGTCATTTTGCACCTACATATTCGCATGTTTGCCGCACAACATTCGAATCTAAAATTAACCTTAAACAATATGGATACGATGATAATTCAACCTCGAATCCTGACGAACGAAAGTGTTAAGAATACAAACAAAAATGTTATTAAGCATACAAAAACTGAACTCATTAAGGTAACTTTTTACTTGAATATTGTTCTTGCATACTCAACTTATTTACAATAATTTCTTTCTATAACAAAAACATCGTACCGTTCTTCTTATTCTACGCACTGACGAAGAGTTACATTTTCTTAATCACAAAATTCGAGTGTGCAGAAGTAGACATAACGATACAGATTTGCATCACAGGTACTGACTAGAAATCATTCACCTTCGTCATCATAACCACGAACGTTTCAACAGGAAATGTACTGTTGTGGATTTTAGTTGCACCGTTTGTAAGAAAAAGCGCCTATTCCAATTTGAAAATACGCGGTACATGAAAATGAAGGTCAACATTTAAACTACAAATGCCCAGTCATCAAAATGTTACTATGTCTTTCCAGTCACTGGCCGGAAACTAATATCATCTGCGTATCAAGTCTTAATCGGTATTAATTGTCTCAATCGCGGTCTCTTCTCAAAGTTTCTAGCTTGAGTTCTTTCGAAATAGCTGGAGTTAATTTAAGATATGAGAGTGCGTCTGGATACCCAAATACTCTCGTTGTGTACAAACGAAAAATTAAATTAGAATGAGCCATGGAAATTCAAGTTCTTACTACAAATCTTACTCGCAGGAAATGCTAGACAAATCGGTCTTCCACCTCCTGCCTTTGCATTTAACTCATGAAGTTCACATAATGCAATAGTCACATTACTCATGAAGTTCACATGATATAATTCTCACCAACACAATTACCTCGCACATGAACACGACATTTCAACTCATCCCTTGCTGAGCATATTCAGCAAAATGAATAATTATTTCGATATACCGTTCATCAAGTATACCAAGTATCAGTGATGAGATCTTGAGTTCTCTACATAATCTGACGTAGCTCGAGACTATGTATGTTGGGGAAACCGCTCGGCAATATAAGAAAGCTCTTACCAATGATTACGAAGTCAAAGTTTCGTTCATAACGAAACGTATCGTTAAACGTCTCTATAAATGAAACAAAAATAAGGGTCTGAAATGCTATTCAGTGAAGTTAGACAACGATGAGTGCGGATGCCCTGTGACTGAACCTGAGCTGCTACCGTGTAACAGGCTACTGGGTTGCGTACTTCAATTGTCTTTAAGGAGATAATTAATGCCCTTCGTAAATGTATGTACAACGACAGTATGACAACGCATAAAGAAGTGTAATTCAGCATTATCGATGCTGTTTCAAAGAGCCCATAATGTTGCTAGACGGAGACACTGCATGAGATTCTGGTCAAGCTGAAGCGAAGTTGTACAGGATGAGCCGTAAGTAAGGTACCCTTACCCACGACGGTAGCACTGATACACTGAAAAAGTTCTGCACTCATTGTGGTACCAGTGATATTATAATTTTGGAAGGGGGTCTTACTTATAGCCCACCCTGCAGTCGTTTCCCTGCTAATTAGTAGTGATAGTAGCAAGACTTCCAAGTGAAATCTCTGATGACGCTTCTCCGTTGTTTCTTCCTCAGGCGACAACCGAAGCGATCAACCTTGCGGTTCATCATCTGCTTTTGTTGAGAAAAAGAATCATCATCGTTAATACAGTTCATACCATATATAAGGAAAAAATCTACTGCAACGATTACTTGGAAAAATTTTCAAGTTGTTAAGAGACAACAATTCAGAGAAAAATCAATAATAAATAGTTCGTCAATGAATTCAAGAAAGAAATTATGAGTTTTATAGAACCAATGCCTACATTTTTTGGCTGCCAGAACTGGAAGTTTCAATATTAAATGCTGTTACCCAAAGATACCGAGCATAATTTCGGAAATATTTCTGAATTATCAAAGTGTGTTGAGTTGTAACTCCGATCAATATAACTCTGCTGTACAAAACATCAATTATTGAGCGCTCATTACATTTCCTGATTATGAAATCAATCACATGTGACCTATTTTTCAATGAATTTTTGGTGAATAAATTCCTTCACCAAAAATATAGCTGCGTCTTGCAACATTTAAGTCTGTATCGTACTTTAAGTCTGTATCGTAATACATCCATTTAGTCCAAATTAAGTTAATAAAGCTAAAAACTAGCTGGTATTCTTAAGCTCCTTCGCACAGCTCACCTCTGGGAAATGGTCGTACAGGAGGAGCTCAGTCTCGCCAGAGTCGCTGTCCAATTCAGAGTCGGCGAGTCCTTCATCGCCGTCATCAAACTCATTCAGTGGAAAAATCGCAGAGGCGATGCATTTCTCGCCACTCAATGCCTTATCTGAATCTTTCACCTCTTTGATTGGTTCTATTTCTGTTTCCTCTGAGGATGCCACGTCTAATCCACGTGTATAGGAAGATTCTTCAGAGGATATTTTTTCAATGAGAGTGGCATCTTCAAATATGTTTTCAATCATACCTAGAGAGTCATGGGCATTATTTTCCTTGAAATTTACATAGCAGAAAGTATCAGATATTTCATCTCTCTCGAAGACTTGATGCTGGTGGGGTGTTGGCACGTTTTTCTCCACGGCTGCAATCTCTCGGTCGTCATTCCCTCGGTGAAGAGAACGTTCTTCTGAGGAATGAATTCCACTGATGACTGCATCATGACTTGCTACGAGCAGTTTTTTCGCTCTTGATAAGTCTTCGTCTAATCTGTCATCATCGGTACCAAGATTTCCTTGAGAATGAAGCTGTGGATCTTCACAATCAGAATTCATTCCCCTGAAAGCTATATCAGTCAAACTCATGATGTAAAAGTCACTTCTGTGTTCGCCGTCGACATCGATATCTCCTTCCACGGAGTGCAATCGCTCACAAGGCACTTCTACCGAATCAAGGAATTGTCTTTCCTCTTGGATAATATCAGCATCAGTATTATCACCGTCAAAACGATCTTGAAGAAACTGTAGCGTTTCTCCGCAACCATTCACATTCAAAGTTGGCATGTTCTCTTCACGAAGCAGAACATCGACTCCTGCTTGGCCAGCTGAATGGGTGAAGTCTTGTAGACTGGCCGAGAGAAGGCTGGAATGCCCGGCAGTGATGTTGACAGCTTCTGGAAGTTGACAGTCACGACAGTCGAAAGCTCCCATTCCCGTCTCAGCCTCAGACGGCAACAGTACAGACCAATCATCATCTGTAATCAAGACACGTAAAATATGACACGTACTTACCAACTGCAGTAGGAAAAGTTTCCATCCTACAACATACATAAATCCAAACACTATATTTGGCCCACCGTTATAGTAAGTATTTTCTCAACGATTTATCAGTTGGACACGTTTCTCACCGTCAGAAAAACAATGGGAGTTACTACAAAGGCTGCTTGTCATTTTAGTTGTAGCAGGATAATGGAACTCGAGAATAACAAAACTAAACTCGAATAGCATCTACAAATATAATCCAGCCTTCGTTATTATGGATGAAAGTAAACAGAGTTTTATTTTACAGACCAGGGATCAATTCCGGATGTCGATCGCATTGGTTTTATTAATATAGTTTCATAGAGACATTTTCCTTTTAACTTCGTATCCATGAAAAGCGATCACAAAATACATTTTACACTTGAGTTAAAACGAAATTTTTCAGGAAAATTTTGTGTTGAAGAAGAGGAAGAACGCGATTATTGAAATACTTTTTCAACAAACGTTTTTCCAGGAACTAGAGATTTATCAGAATCTACTATTTGAATAATTTTAAAAATTATATAATTATATACAAAATAAAATTTTCATGATATTCTCCATAGGCTATGCAACGAAGACCTTCTCCACTCATCAGAAATGAATGAATGCGCGACTGCCACTCTCCAGTCAGTGTTCGAAACAAAATAGCTTCACAGATAAAATAAAAGAAGCTTCATTTGCTTCAATCTAGCGAGAGAATGGACAATAACTAATTATCATGACACTCTGTTTGGAAAGCCACAGCTGCGGCCCCTGCCCCTGTTCCAGCACGTGAACCGACGTAAACCTCGTCACGCGTCGCAATTCCGTCGCTGTGAGCCCATGTTAGCTTCCTATCAAAATGATTGAAAATCGACTAATCCACTCATT
This sequence comes from Orchestia grillus, assembly GCA_014899125.1. Lineage (NCBI taxonomy): Eukaryota > Metazoa > Arthropoda > Malacostraca > Amphipoda > Talitridae > Orchestia > Orchestia grillus. The sequence continues at coordinate 10,357 of VOMN01127088.1, forward strand.
TGGCGAAGCTCAAATTTTTTTTATGAATTGTTCTATTAATAACTGAATTTCACTGAGTATACATTGCATGCTTCATATCCCAAGAAATAAATTTATACTAAAATATGTATTTGCCCATTTAGTATATTGTACTATATTATTAGATGGTTGCATTTGAAAGTAAAATATGAATTTTTCTGTGCTGACGCAGGAAACGAGAATTTCATTTAACACACAAAGCGCTACCTTGGCCTCCTTCCGGCATCCAAGTGGGCGTGCCAAACTTACGAACATGCTCTAGAAATTAAACGCGTTACTATGGAAAGATGTACGAAAGAACTTCGGAGCTTTTGCTATGGGTTCAGTTTTCTCACAAGCTTCATCCATCAAGTGGTTGAAATCATCCACACGAGCTTCACGGTTGACTTTGCATGGGTTACTACCAACAGCACTTTACGTCGCATCGAAGTAGCTCCCCATAACTTGTTCTATTGAACATCATTCGAAGGGAATATACCAATAATAATAATTTTCATTCTTATACCAAAAACTAAATTCTGCAAATAAATAGTTCACAGCTTAGATATATTGCAAGTTCTTAGTATTTTTACATACGCATTACACTTCCCAATTGCATATACTATGCCTGGGCAAATTATTCCTATTTACTGAAAATTTTGTGTTAAAAACAAATTTTCTATAGCAAATGATCAAATTCTTGGCCCCTAAATATCCGTGTACTTAAATAAATTCAACAAAAAACTTCAATGTAATGGCACAGGCATTGAGAAAATATATACGGTAACAGATGGGATGGAATAAAGATGAAGAATGAAGGTCGCATAAGTATACCTAACGTTACTCGAAAGAATATTGCGCAGCATTGGTGATGTGTGAACACCAAATGAAACCATGCGTAATTTCAACATCATGGGTGTACAATTTCCACAACTTTCAAAACAACGAAACCTACAAAATTATATTCCACTTCATCAATTCCTTAACGCCTAGAATTTGAGACTTTAGGTTACACGAACGTACCCTGGTAGCACAAGAAGTCTTCATGTGAAGAAGAAGACTCCTCGTCGATCAGTTCGAAGTCGTCTTCCGAATTGTCCTCCGAAACGCCCTCAACGGATCCCGGCGGAGTGGCCATGGCTGCCGGCGTCAGAGGAGCGTAGAAGCTCTGAGCGCTGAATTTGAACAAGGAAATTATAAAAAACACTCAGGAGTCTTGTCATGAGAGAGAACACACGTTGCTCTTGTTATCACCCACTGATGATAGTTATTTACATGCTCGTACAAGTACCGAACGTGAACCAGCGATAGCGTGGCCGCTACATCCTAACAGCGGTCGCCGGTTTCCTAACCGAACGTATCATACACAACCTTTAAAAAATAGCTGACGGTAGATATGAATGATTGAAAAATTTGATTCCGAATAACTTTGCCCCAATAAGAGTACCTGAATTTTCTGCGACTAACAAAGCAACTTTAATTTAGGGCGTGGCATCATCTCGTTTACCATATGAAAGAAATCTGAAAATTATAATGCAATGTTCAGACAATAATACTAAGTACAAACGTAAGATAGATCGTGGAATTTAGTTGTGATCAAATAATCAGTCATTTGAAAAGTAAAATAGACAATTTCAGTATCATTTGACTAATTCATTGGTTCTTAAGTACTCTCTAAAGAAGATTTTTGAAATGATAAATTTGAATTCACGTACTTCTACTTCGACCAATGCCAGCAAATAGGCAGAAATTTCTCAAACATACCCTATTAGGTATCTTAATATTTTTCAATACCGTATATTGTCATCAGCAATCTTTTCAATGTATCGTACTAAGATCATGTTCAAATCCTCTGAAAATCAAGCCAAGTCTTCTTGCTGAATGAAAACTGACTGTAGCGAGAAAGAAATCCATACAAGCACTCTAGTTGAACTTATCATCAGAAAGTATCCCTTCAAGACACGACATTCAGATGCTACACATCATTTCACACCTACATCGAACACCTACTTTCACACCTACATTTCACACCTACAGCCATCGAATATCGATGGCTGCACATTGACCGCGGTGTTAAGTTTTTTATTGCATCGTCGAAATCGTAGTCTTCAGTTACTACGAAACTTGGGTGAAACTCTAGTCCTAAATTTTCTATTATAATTTCTAAATGAACTTCAAATAAAGAATTAGGTTTTAAAACCAGTTCAGTTAAGCACGAATAAAAAACATGCTCATGTACCTGGCAGGCAAGATGATATTGATAAAAGCTTTGCCCACGACCAATGATACCATGCAAATGAATGAACCGAATTTACGATTTTACTCACTTTCATGCTGGGAAAATCCGATTGAACAAAACCTAGAGGACAAACATAAGTTTCAATTCCAATATGTCAGACTCAACACATGAAATTTACCCTCTCCCTCATGAAATATGATTATAAATGAAACGAAATTCAAAGTTTGAAGGTAATATAGTTAGCTCTGTCATGAATTATAAACGTTTGAGTAAAGTTGTTCGATAACGATTGATTGTCAGCATTACGCACTACTCACCAGTGATTTCAAGGGAGATATACTTCAGCGAACAGGAATCCCGTGCACACCTGTAGCTTCCTCCGCCCGCCCCACAGCCTAGCTGGCGAGCAAGTGACCGCGACTGTGCGGTGCGCTGCTTTTTATACTTCCCTGAGACCTCCACACGAGAACGTTCTGCGAGCGATTGTCGTCTTGACGAACA
>VOMN01127095.1:0-29737 GCA_014899125.1 Orchestia grillus
ATCACACTCACGTGATAGGCATTGGGTATACGGTTGATACGCTTTCGAGTATATGTACATATATTTATAAGCGAGTATTATTTCGTAATATTAAATTTCACGACAGTATAATCGACAGTATAAGGCTGATGTATAATCGACCTGATGTGAACGAGAATGTCAAAAATTAATTATAGTTGAGTTTTAATTAGTTAAACTATTTGTATTACTGTAGAAAAATTTCAATTTCTCGTACACTTGTATGAATGAATTTCCTAGGAAGAAAGGCGTTAAAAAAACCTGTACTTATTCCAACACGTTTTACCGTTGGGTTTTAAATGCCTTTGAACTACTGGTATGGTGGGGGATGTGAGGAATCTGTGGTTTAAACTTCTTTTTCCAGGGGAAGTAATCCGCAGTCACGTGAAAAGCCTCACCTGAGCCGAGGCTTGAACCCAGGTCCTTTCGGTTGTGAGGCCATCACACTAACCACTACATCATGGAGCCCATGGTGTAGTGAAATTATATATTTAGGATCGGGGCGTTCGTTAACTGAATATTCACAGAGCATCAAAAAGTTTATCTGCTCCACCTCCATCCGTAATGGTAAGTTATTTACCAATGTTGACATCTGAGCGGAAATATTACATAATAATAATCTGTATCACTAAATTTGGAAGGAGCCATTATTATGAGGGCTGCCATGAGTATATATGAGACCAAGTAAATTCACGAAGTGTTTGATTTTATACCTAAGTTTGCTGGTATTTTAACTCTTCTCAGTGTCGCGGATAGATAATCGAGACATGTACTGAAAAATAAGTCAGACAAACTATTGAATAAGTATAAAGGAGTGCGCCACATGATATGTGATTACTTAATGCTATGTAAGATGTATTGCTAGGCAATGAGTGGAGGTGTTTGAGGTCTGAAATGGGAGTAATAGAATGCTAGAAAATAAGTTTAGATAAGATTACACATGTGAATTATTTGTGAGGCGCGAAATGAAGGGACACGTTTACCTTGAAATATTTTAGCGACTTGGATATTTTTACATGTACAGGAAGATTATTCCACAGCTAGGCTCCTGAGATTGACAGCGTTTTTTGCCCTACGTTGGATGAGCGCTAGCTCACTAACACGTCATTTATATTGCCGCATGTAATTATGTGTCTATTTAACTCTTTTGGTTCTAGTTGCTTTTCTCAGTGGGATTTTTTATGAGATCTTCCACTTTAGCACTTCTCTTGAGCATCCAACTCCCGGGGGTTTCACCAATATAGGGTACTAGAGGTTTCAAAAATATTCTTGCTCGCAGAATAAGTAGTTTTGGGATTTTTTAACTTCACTCTACGAATTTCCCTTGCACATCAATTTTCTCAATGGTCTCTTTCTGCATTGAGTATCTTTCTGTAAGTTTTACCGAAAGCACAAAGCTAGGAAGCTAGGACAGTGATCACTGCCTGGCTTTTTAGAATTTTTTGATGTTGTCATACCAGTTCCAAGCACGGAAATATGTAACCATAACACAGTTTTTTTCAGTAAGATCAGATTTCTTGCCCCTTTCTTCCATCTCTTGGGACGCTAAAGCCTGGGTCGGCAATGTGACGTATCTTAACAAAGAAAATTCATTTGTTCTCTCGGGTTGCACAGGAAAGGTCGCTGGCTTAGTTAATCTTTTTACGGGATAGATTGTTTACATGGGAGGATTATTAGCATGAGATATAAACGTTTAGCAGCTATATTAATATCTAGATTGCAATTCGATTTTCAGAGAGCAGCCATCTCCGGCACTTCAGTCCAGCTATGCCTCTGGGAAACACGCACGTGTGAACCAAGTACACGTCCGACACCGCACTGCAGTAGAGCGAATGTGGGAGCTACGGCACTAAAGTGAAGGATCAAAAAGAAGTCGTTGTCAAAATCCTACCTGTCACCGAGAGCACTTCTAACCAGTAACAGAAGCACAGGTTCGGGCTCGACAACTCTTAGAAGCTGGAGATTCTGTCGCGCCGGATGACGGAAGGAAGAAGACTCCTGCCGGATTAAACGGACCAGCTCAATTAGTTAATCGGCACTCTGCAGCTGTATTGCCGAGCGAGTTGGAACATAGTTAGGTCGTGTATTAACATCCGGGGTTTTTAAAATTCGATAAGTTATTATTCCACCTATCCTGGATGGTACCTTTATGGATCGGTTTAATTAAGATGACCTAGTTTACCCTTTAAAATTACATAGCCGTCTTTTTTAGTTTCATTAAATGTGTTACAATATCTAATTGTTAGCAAAGCTCTAGTAGACCACCGTTGCATTTGACTGTCGGACCTATCTTATGAAACTTTTGAAAGAAAAATATTTTTCTCAACTCTAAAAAATAAATGATATTCAATGATATTGAAATAAAGGATATACAATGAATAAAACATCCTGTGCCAGATGCTGACTTGAAGTAAATATCAATTTAAATAAGTAATGAAAGATATTTATTTCAATTAGTCAATTATAAATTGAAAGTTATAACCATTAGAGTTAACAGCTTTTGTTTTAAAATTTTGAAATTTTATATAAAATTCTCTTTTAATGGACTTTTTATCTGTGCAAAATTCTTTTTCAGCTGATATTTTGCATCTACTTTTATCTCAGTAAGGCAGCTGAGGCTCTCCAAATGTTTAGGGAAGTCTTACTTGTAGGTATATTTTTTTATTCAATCTACAATTCTATATGATTAGATGTTAATTTTAGCCCTTATAATGGTTCCCTAGAATAATGATTTCTGAAAAACTGAGTCCATAAATCTATAAAAGTTTCACTTAGCAATTGAATCTTTCTTTGAGATGTACTGTTGCATTTTTGCAGCTGTCTCTAAAAAACTTTTAGAAGGCAAGGGGGTGAAAAAATGTTATTTAAGTCTTTAAAGTGTGATGAAGAATTTAGGTAGTTGAGTCATTTAGAAAATTATTGTTATTTCAAAATATGCTACTTCTAAATAAACTTGATGAAAATTTTCTCTTTTGTCAAGATCTTAGCACAAACCAAACAAACCGCATCCATTACAGCATCTCCCCCTCTCCAGTAACCAGTATAATGAATCATTGCAAGGTCAACATTCTGCAGCTAATTTCTAAAATTACACCATGTGGATGTATATCAAATCATCAAACTATACAAATTGCTTGTTTGAATATGAGAAATAGAATGCAGTGCAATATCCATCATCATTTAATTCTCAGTCAGATGTGATGTAGCCTATGCAAATGCAAACAACCAAATCAAGTATAGTTAAGTTGCTTAGTATGCAATTAATTAATCAACAGTATCAGACCATTATAAGTAGTCTAAAAGAATAAAATAAATAATAATGCATTATATATGATGTGTGCTTATTTGGCCTTATATTGCCTTCATTGTAATTAACACTGAGATCTATGTTTTCTTTCAGTCTATTGTACCTAGCCTGTATTTTAAACATTAAAACATTTTTTTCATTGTTTGCATGATATATGTGCCTCAACATTTAATTTGTGTAATATTTCAGCATCCTGTCTGTTGTCTTCTTGTGGGTGAGTTTTCATATGTAAAATAGCATGCTGAAGGCACAAATTTTTCAGAGTGAATTTATTGCTGAAATGCAGGTTTTTCAGTTTGCTTAATGTCAAGTGTAAATTCACGTAAAATTAAAAGTAATAAATTGGTCAATAAGTAGCTAATAATTTTATGTATTTGTTCATGAAAAATATTTTTCATTATTTCATTTAAAATGCTTGTTTCAGATATCAATTAAATAGGTATCTTTCTGTTATTAACCTAACTTGTGAGTTTGTGTTTTATCAAGGTGTGGGGGTTAATTATGTAACCTCATGGATTCTATTTGCTTACATATAATATATGATTGAAACCAAACACTGATATTAAGGACTGTGCATCTTTATATAAGAGGGTTTATGGGCCTTATAATTCATAAGGAATATATATACAAATTGAGAGAAAAAACAGATACAGCAAAATGGCATTGAAAATGTTGAATTCATAAGTTAAAGCAAATACAGTTGTAAAAAATGAGAATAGGGTTAAAATAATTACTTAGAACATGTGAGCCGTGATAGGTACAAGGACTGCTTGTGATGTGTGTTAGTGAAGGGATCTGAGTAGCATCAGCTGCAGTGGAATGTGTGGGCCTGATAAAATGTTGCTCAGGAGAGCAAGGATGACTGATATATGAACTGAGTGTTATCTCAATTTATTATAAGTTGCTTAACACATTGACTGCAATACAACCCACCGGTGGGTCGTTTTGCCCCTAGGAAAATAATATCATTGCAGCCAACGTGTTAAAACACATTCACATACCTGAAATACTTTGAAGACTAATGACTAATACTGTAGTTGAGTGACAGGTACATAAATATTGGAAATATAGGAATCTAGCAAAACAGTCTTGTAGACATTAGAATGCTGAAGGTTTGAAGAAATTGAATGAAAGGATTATGAAGAATAAATATTTCTATTTGATTAAGCATATAAATTCAATGAAATAAAATAACAAATTGGTCACAATCAGTTGAAAAGTAGGTACCTGCTGTTATAGCATTGCAAGGAGGATAATAACAATAAAGATTAGGTAGCACTGATAAATGTACAGGATTTGAATGTATGGGTAATTCATTCCAAAAGTAAAAATATTTCATGGAAGCTATGGAGAAATACCAGTGACTTTCTTGAAAATAATGCCATCAACAAACAACTATTGTTCTGATCAAACAAAACTAAAGTATTACATATTAGCAGAGAACATACTCAAGCTCAAAACTTACTCCAAAACTACTCCAAAATCTAAAATTTAAAAAGTAAATTAGCTGTTGATAACATGAAATCACTTTTATAGAAACCAATTTTTAATTCAAATTGCCTATATTTATTAAAATAACCATAAGCTAGGGTTATCTACCTTCAGTCTGAGTTTTCATTATCACTTCAGTGTTAGCATACCTACATCTCCAATAGCATTCAGGAGGCTGAAGATGTTATTCAGTAGTGTAGTTTTAGCCTAAATAATGGTTCCCTAGAATAATGATTCTATATATAACAAAATGCCAGGCCAGAAACTATCAGCAAACAAATATGGCCAGTAGCAAACATTTTCACATTATGTTGACAGAGATTGATTTTGAACACAATTGTTTGCAAAGAGTGTGTGAACCAAATGCTTAATTAATTGATTTTTCGAATGTTCAATTTTTGGCTGACTTTTTGTGAAATTCTATTCACGTACCTATACCAAGGATGTACTGTGTTCTATTAATTATTAAATAATCGTATATAATTGACTTTGTTTTGATTTGATTTTCTCTGCTAGTTTCGATCGGCATTTGGTTGCATGGCACACATCTTTTCCTTTCAGTTTCGGTTCCTTGAAATCAAAAACAGAAGCGTGACATACTCTCTTGTGCGTTTTTGGTGCTGACTAAGTTATCACAGGCCGTTTCTCCCTTTATACTTGACCAAAATAAATATTTTGTCCAGGCCGCATCGCACTCCTCTCGAGACGATGAGCAGCGAAGCGTGGCTAGCGTGGGACATCGCTCCCAACGACGGCAATGCGACCAACACTTTCTGCATCATCAAGGATGACAGCGAGTTCGTGGCGGAGATTGAGGGAGGGCTGGTGGGGTGCGGCTCAGAGGAGACGATGCAGGAGGGACAGTGGCAGATGGTGAGGATGTCGCAGGTCACGAAGCAGGCCAGCGCTCAGCCCGTGACCGCCTCCGACTCGCCGACGCCTGAGCGGTTTCAATGTTCCCTGTGCCAGAAGAGCTTCAGTTCCCGTGCCTACCTCAATGAACACATTCGCTGGCACTCTGGGGAGAAACCTCACGTGTGCGATGAATGCGGAATGGCGTTTGCGCAGAAATGTAATTTGAAAATGCACAAGAGGATACACACGGGTGAGCGCCCCTTCATGTGCGGCATTTGTGGCAAGACTTTCAGCAGATCTTCTCATCTCAAAGGTCACATGCTGCAGCATACAGGGGACAAGCCCTACACCTGCGACACCTGCGGCCAGCAGTTCACCAACTCCCAGGGGAAGAAAAACCACATGCGCCTGCACGTTGGGGAACGGCCATTCCAGTGCGAAATTTGCAACGCTACTTTTGCTCATAAGGCTTCTCTCAAAAGTCATGTGAAAACCCATAGGCGAGAATCCAGATTCTATTGTTCAATTTGCAAGCGAAAATTTGTTTTTAGAAGCGCTTTATATGAACATATGACCTTCCATAGTAAGAATAAAATGTTCGAGTGTGACCAGTGTCACAAGCGATTTAAACAGAAGCATTACCTGAAGAAACACAAAAGCACCATTTGTTGCAGCCGCAGTTTGCTAACTGATGTCGAGGCTGATAATTGTGCCAAGGAGCCTAGCCAGCTGAAGTATCGAGTGCTCAGCACTAACGAGAAGGCGTTGCCTCAGTACGACGACAGCGATGAGGACTGGAGCGAGTCTGACGCTACGATACCCTCTGGGACTCACGACCCCCTCTGCTCTGAGCGCCAGCCGTCAGAGGGGGATGGAGAATACTTGGATGGGGCTTTCATTAAAGTGCTCAGAAGAACAGGATATCAGCCCTGACTTCATATTTTCCAATTTCACATCAGTCGCAGCACGCTCGAGAGACGGAAGTGTTCGTTCACCGCCGCCGACGTTAATTCCATTCTACGAGCTTGGAAATCAGATAATGTTAATATCGCCTTTCATTGATGCAGAGTTTGAGTTGGGAAGAATTCGGTCATTGGTTACCGCTTGCTTGCAGTCAATGCGACTTTAATTTTCTATCAGATTTCAACAAGAGCTCATTGATAAAGTAAAATCAGATGTAAATAAATATATGTAAATATTCTTACATCGCTGAAAAATTAGGTAATAAGTAGATACTATTGTCAATTGTTATTACTCTTGGTTTTTTGCAACAATTCTACGGCATGGTTTACCATGGTTGAAAAGTGAGAATCGAGAAATGCAACTTTTCTAAATGACTGAACGGAAATGAGTCACTTAAAATAATTTATTCAGATAAATATTTTAATTATATCTATGGTGTGCGCCTCACATATAGCCCCGATCAGTATAAATTCAGGTTTTTCAATATATTTGACGACGCTAATCCGTTGAGAAATTTCTCTCGTTTCAAATTTGTTAGCTTCTATGCATAGATTGACATTTGGAAGAATTATGTCATCCAACTACGGGTCACCTCCCCCACAGGAGGGACGGTGTATCGCTTGCTGCGGGTTCCAGGCAACCTCATGTGTGTGGCGGCCAATTGAGTGCGTGCGTGTCAGAGAAGTGCTCTCCTCTTCTGTATCCTATGTCTCCACGACGGGGTTAATAAATGATTTACGTTTTGAAGTCGTGATGAGAAAATTGTATTAGTATATATGTACAAAAGTTGTATTGAAAGTCGGCGGAGCGTCCTCTCCTTCCGTTTGTTTTATAATTGTTTACGACTCGCTTGTTCTAATGGCATCTGATTTTTCATAGAATGTGTTCAGCTGTGACAATATTAGTAAATATATGGCAAGCATTAGTAGATGTAAAACCTTAAAAGTTTTAATGTATAACTCTACTGTAAACTATCAATGTAGTAAACTGTTCGTCATACTGTTCTCCATTAAAGGTATCTCTTTCAAATTTTCATTATCAAGCGCATCATGTACAGGCACACTAATACGTGGCGAATTGGAATGATAAATTAACTTCACCAGCAAGGATCTCTGAGTGAACTTGTTGATGCGCAACTTAAACTTCTGAACTTAAGATGAGCAAACCAGTCAGAACCTAGTTTCAGAACAGCCTGTAACAAGTAAAGCTCCTCTAGGAATAAATTTACAATTCCCGAGTGTACTCGTGCATCTGATGCGAACAAAAAAGTCGTCTCAAAATTACAAAACTATTTCTTCTGACAACCTGCCGAGGAGAGGGCTTAGTCTACCATCACCTGCCATCGCATCACACTCCGCGATCAGGCACAAGAATGATGATCATAACCAAGTTTCAACGTGAGTTCCATATTTCATTTTACTGGTGTGTTTCAGTGATTGAAAACTGGTCAACGCACGTTTTATTTAACTTGTTGCAGAATATTATATATTATCTATTTTAAGAAAGCTGTAGATAATTATACTATTTTATTTGCTATTTTAAATTTTGAAGTTCCGTTTCAGCTTTTAATGATTTTTTTTTCATTTCCTAACAAATATTTTAGGCCGAAGAAAATAATTCATTTACATTTGTCCAAATGAACAGTTACCATGATACGTTGGAAAAGCCCTTATTTGTCCATTTATGCGCTAAGTTTATTCCACAATAAATTTTGCTGATATTTTTAAACGAATCATTAGTGGGTCAATTGTTTCAGATTCGGAGGAATATTCTACAGTTACTAAAGTAAATCCGATTTTGTTAAGTCATGAGGTAACGAGCAGCTCGGATGAGTGGCAACTCAAGTGAAGGGACGCCTCCATATTTGAAGGAATAACTTAGGACACTCGACGTATTCGCCCAACGCTGGAATTAGATGTTAATTAAACAGCATTGTACTCAGATATTTTTAATGTGTAAATAAAGAGGCATTATCACTACGTAATATCACAGATGACTCAATATCGAGCCATTTGAAGTGGCTAAATCCTGGTAGGTTCAACAGACATTTTCCAGAATAACACAGTATGTCATTTACGAGTCCATATATACTGAACAATTCAGTTTTATGATCATTGTGAAATCTCAACAAGCGAAAATATGCTCTTAAGGACGTAAATTTTGTTCATAAGATGTTTCTCGAGGACACCCGAACAAGTTAAAGTGAAATTTCAGAAAAAGTACATAAATATCCTTTAGTTCAAAAAAGTGAACGATCGATATCTCTCGTTTATCAGCGAATCTATTGCTGAGAACGACGTATCCGTACCCAAAAGTTTGGCAACGCAGAAAATATATTTCAAAATTAGTCACCCAATTTATTTAGAGTGTAAGTACGAGTGAAATTTTCCACTAAACATCACTGCTTCATTTCGACTTCACTAGTTCAGCTCCTGCAGCTCACACGTTTAAGTCAAGCAACACTACAGGGTGTCCTTGCGTTGATGAGTAAATAGGATGCCAAGTTTTAAGGCGCAGAAGTAACTTGCCCTTTTAATTTGAATACATTTTAATAGGACGCTTTGCAATTTGGTATCCTATTTACTCATCCACGCAAGGGTCAGTTACTTCTGGGACACTCTGTATGATTGTATACGTAAATGCATCAGACTGCGATCAACAAATTTTTGGGTATGATTCAATACAGATTGACATATACTCCTTTCAATTGAGAGAAGCTCCTATAAACGTTTTTACTGCATTCAGTAGCTTCCTATTTCTTTGTATATAAACTCAGGTTTTAACCCCGTTTCCGCACATGTAATTGGCGATGCAAGTCAGCAGAAATAGAACGCAAGTACCACTTCGTATGCATAACATTGAAGTCACCGTTAGCAGCGCCGGTAAAAACCGGACCATGCATCTCAAAGAATCGATAAGTTTTGAGAGAACAAGAAAAAAAAAGAACCAGCGAGGTTCTTTCCCACGCACAGACAGCAGGTACAACGGAAAGACAACCACAGCAGACTTCAGCGAACCTTTTGTTGACTCCACTGCACGTAGCTCGAAGTATCCGTGAGAAGGGCCATCATCCTGATGGACAATGAGGAAACGTGAGCACTCCCAGCAAGCTTTGGAAGAAAATCAAGAATCTCACGTACTTCCTGAGGAACGCTCATGTCACCAAGGAACACTGAACAGACAACACTCTTTGACGCAGAGCGCTGCACGGGATAAATACCTAAATTCAGCGGGAACTGATCTGCGCACAACAGAACAGGGCGCGAAGAAGGACAAATCATCAACTAAATTGCGCCGATAAACGTGCTGTCTATTTCTGCTAGTCGGACATCAACACAACCCCACTGCCAAACAACACAACTGCGAGACAGCACTGGCTAAACAATTTTTACACGGCTAAACATCGGCTTATGAATGTACATAAAAGCGATGTCGAGTTAAAGAACACGGGCATCAATTAGCCAGGTGGATAAAGGGAGTTACATTTCCTTGCAGACCAAAATCTTATATAACACATGTCTCCTCACAAGAACGTTCTGACAGCCATTATCATACTTGAAGGTGGGTTGGTACAAAGTTCGTCGCTACGACAGCGACACCGAGTATGCATGTTCTTCGGTTTAATAATTATAATAAATATTCAAGCGCCTGTCGCTCTGTAACATATCCTGATCTATAGTATGAGAGCCGATCAAAACTGCACATTTTCAAGATGAAATTAAACTGGAACGGTTGAACTATATTCCGACAGAACCGAAATACACATACATACCCGAATATCGACGCGCGGTAGAAATTTTTAACATGAGTACAATGCGGTAGAAATTTCCAACATGAGTACATTCGTATTGGTTGAAGAGTAGTAGTAGTAGAACTGGGTTACTAGCGCTTCAGTAGTCAGACCTATAACGTGCCTAAAACTTTAACTTATACATGAACAATTTTGACAGGAATCACAATTGATATTCTAAACAATTTATATGCAACAAATAAAAGTGGTAGTCACCCCGTACAAAGAACCATAAGTGTCCTCAAATCGGTTCATTATTCCCTCCGCGATTCAGGGTTAATCAATATTACATTTGCCTGAATTAAAGTACAAGGAAAATAAAAGATAGGTCATATCCCTGTTTGGGGGCAGCCGGTCCGATGGGGTTCCAGCAGCCCACCCGTTTACGGCCACGCTGGAACCCCATCCCGCAGCAACGTAGAGCGCTCGGCCGCATTTCCTACTCCTGCATCAGTAGGAGCAGAGAACGCAGTTACACTGCAGAATCATCTCGACGCATTTTTATCCAAATACAAAATATTTTAGGTTTCGTAACATGTCGTTTTAGGACATAAAATCTGGTGAGCGTGAGTTTTCTAGGAGCCTCAAAATACAGGCAGCACTATAGATTATTCGTAAGATGAGAATCATTGGTTGAAGAATCTACTGAAATTAGCTTGGTATATTTGAGAAAATAGTAGTTAGTGAATAAAAAAATGAAAATTTAATTTCAATGGCGCAGTATTCTCCACCTTACATACAGTACTTCAGGCGGCAGGAAATTCAAGAGAAAAGGCGGAGCGCTAGTAAATGAGACGCTGATGGGGACTCTCCGTAGGTAAAATAAGTTGTATCCACGCACAACGAGAAAGAAATACTGGCCAAAAAACGAAGAAACCTCGACAAGATGCGGAAGAATTAGCGCAAAATTTCAAGACGACGGACATCCAAAATCACACGCGTACTTCGTAAACATTGACGTTCATCAGGCGTCCAATAGCATAAATGAACAATCTATAAATAGAATTGGTCGATCGTATGAGCACGTTAAAGAAAAGCATATTTTTATTTTCAGCACCCCAACAATACAAAATTTTAGCGAAAGGCAAAAATGATTCAGTTAGCCAATACTTAAACATGTTTAAATAGTACCACACATATCTGGTTGTCATCGTTATTTGTTGCAATTCATTTCTTTCTACGATTCCGTGATGTGTGTTGAGTTTAATAACGTTTCGACCGAACATAGGATCAAGTTCGACCACAACCATAGCGGGGCGTACTTCAACTGCACGTGACAATAAAAATACTTAATTTCCCAGGCTCAAAAAAATGGCAGCCAAGACCATGCAGTTCCAATGCAGAGTTGTTTGCGACAGAGCCACAATGGCTCAGCCAGCAAGGTAGCTGGAGGAGAATTACTTAAACAAATATTTGACAACAGGTAAAGCTGCTGTATGAAGCGGTAGGCGAGGTAGGATTTTGGTCAATCAATACAGTTTGCCTGTAAATTATATTTACCGCAGCGAGCCACAAATGTTTCTAAAACAAACATTGACGCTGATTTCGCAATGACAAATTCTTCAGTGTACTTCTTACTTTGATCAGGAATGATATGCAGTTGGAGCTCCCTAATTATTTATTTAACTTAGTTCACAAGTCAAAGTAGGAAAATATGTAATTTAGGTTCTTCAGTGAGAACGAAGTAGGAGCATTAGCTGTGCCTAATAAAATTGATCAGAATGATCACAAGTTTACTCCCGAATTAAATACATTGTCATGATCTTCAGTTCTTGTGTACATTACAACAGATACAAATCAATTTTTCATCAGTCCGAGACGTGGTCAAATATGCCAATTTTGGGTCGAAGTAAGATTCTGTGGCTGCGCTAGATACGGCTGAGAAATTACCGGTGAGCCTGAATAAGCTCCATGACTCTTGCTCGAACTCGACAAATTCTGTGGTAAGCTTTCCGAAAGATTTTGAGGCTGTGAATCAAGTGACAAATTCTGAGGGATGTTGTCAGGCGTGGAATTAAGTTTTGACGAGCAAGATAAATCTTGAATGTACTGCTTGAGCTTGCCGGGATGAGACAAGTTTTGAGGAATGCCAAACTTCTGATTTTGGTCATCACTCAACGGACACGTTAAAGCCAAAGCCATATCCATGTTAGGATTGAAAGAAGCAGGCACCAGGAGGTTCTGCTGAACATTGAAGTGGTTGTTTGAAGCTGTATTCGGATGAGCAGTAAATGGATGGGCCACAGCAGACGACATGGAAGCGTTCAGATTCATGGGCATTGAGTCCATGCGGTCGGTGAGAGGCCGGCCAACTTCAGGTCGCATGTGGCGATCAGCGACAACGACGTTGGACAAATTTTGTACCATCGATGAAGAACTGTTGAATGAATTAGAATTCACAGAGCCTACGTGGCATGCGGTGCGCTGCAACGGCATAACTTTGTGAGAAATGTTAGGGACTACAGCGTTACTTGTTATACACAGGTTTTGTGGTTGCATGCACGAGTTTTTCTTCTCTGCCGACTGAACTGACAAGTTTTGAGGTAACGACAAATTTTCCGGTTGGGCAATATGGCTTTGTGAGAGGTTTTGTGGTTGATGAAGCTCATCAGAAAGTTGCGTCGTAGAAATATGGCTAATGTTAGTTTGATTAGATAGATTCTGCGGAGTGCTCAGGTCATGGACGGTGTTGGAAAGCATGTATTGATTGGAATTACTCGAATACGATCCAGAAAAATCGTTCTGAATACTAAGATTTTGCGGAATTGATTGAGGTAAATATTGAGAAAATGTGGATAGATTTTGAGGTAAGGAAGTCAATCTCTGCGCAGTTAAATTCTGAGGCACAGATTCCGGCTGGAGGAGAGGAAGATTTAGTGCAAGAGGAGCTAAGGCATCGGACATCGTACTCAAATTTTGAGGGAGAGAATTCAAATTATGACTAGATTTGTTCAAATTCGACGGCAAAGACGTTAAATTCTGTAACAAAGAGCTGGAACTATGCAGTGAACATAGATTTTGAGACAATCCAAAATTATTCAGATTGTTGGGCATTAAAGTATTATTCACTCGGGAGTAATTTTGAACATTTGCATGGTCGCCCGACTCATTGCCAAGATTTTGCGAGAATGCATTGTGATGAATGAGCGACAGATCGTACGGCATGGAAGTTTCTTGGTGGGCGTGCGAATTGAAAGATGGCGGAGGACTCAAGTTGTTGGCAACCGCGGCCGAGCTTTGGGGGATGGCGTAGGCCTGCGGCAGAGCTAGATTCTGTGCCACTCCGGCATTGATATCATCAGCGACTGCAGACATCGAGTGCTGCAGGTTGTTTAAATTGTGAGGTAAACTTAAATTCTGTGGATTTTGCGATATGTTCTCCAAGTTATTATGAACAGATAAGTCCAACGACAACGGTAAGTTTTGAGCATTATCGTGCATTTCCACGGATAAGTTGGAATCGTAGGAGCCTGACATTACAGACAAATTGAAAAAATCCTTCACATTATCAGTATATGAATAATTCATGAGAGAATTTGAATCCAAATGACCTTGAGACGATTGCAGCGGAAAAGGGTTCGCAAAATTCATTTGACTTAGGTTGGACGAGCCAGACTGGTCGTCGAAGATGTGCTCAGACATATGAATCAATGGATGAATCTGCACTGGATGCTCGCTTTTGTGCTGACATTGAGAACTGCTCATGCCTGCACTGGTTTTATTCAACACAGAATGCCCCAAAGACATGGACAAGGAATGCGCACCATTCTGCAAGGGCTGGGATTGATTTTGTGGGTGGTTTTCTGACAACATTTGTTGCTGTTGTATAACTTGCACAGACGGCAACTGATGTCCCTTCTGTCGCGACTCGTATTTATCTTCAGAAACTTGTGGCTGCTCAACCAAGTGACTGGGGTGTGGAGCCATACCACGTCGATGTTGCTCTGGATGTCCTTTGTCCACGTTCTGGTGCACATGAGTCGGCCGCACAGCTTGATGTTGATTCTTCTGTTCGCTGAAAGGCTGCATCAGCTGCTGCTCAGAGGGACATTGTTTCGTCATCAGTAAAGATTGTCCAAATGAAGCCACGTCTTCTTTGCCAAGTTGACGAGGTCCTGTTGCTGTACGATTCAACACGGACTGCAACAACGGACGTGTCTCACTCTCAGCGATAACACCCGACTTTGAATGTTCGTTACCATGAAACTCTAAAGAGCAATTAGAGGACCCATTGACTATAGAATTGGCGGCACACACGTGCGATGCAGCACTGTGCCTCAGCTCAGTGTCAGTGAGCAGCACTGAGGGGAGGCACGCAGGCACAGGCGATGAGCTCGTAATGCGGCATTCTGATATAGACACAAAATTCTCTTTCGCAGACACGGGAGCTTCCGACTTAATTATAGCATTAGAAACCTTCATGGTGTCAGGTTTATCGTGGTACTTCCGCAATGATTGGCAATGGTCAGTTACAATGGCAACTTCGTTGTGTTTAAAGTTCAGTGAATTTTGTAGTGATTTGAAAGATAAGTCAATGTACCCTATGGAAGAATCGATTTCGTTATTGTCCATCATATCATCTAGATTAAACGGAGGATCTTTCTCACCACTATATATTTTATCTGATGGACCTTCATTACCACCTACATTATTTTTGTCCCCTCTTAGAAAATCTTCAAACTCGACATCTGATTCAGATAGAAGCTGAACTTTTTGTTTTCTTCTTCTGTTCTTTTTGTTCTTTGAGCCTTTGGGCCTGCCCCGAGGAAGTACAATTCTATTTGAAGGCTCAATTTCCTTAGCTAATTTTGCCTTCAATCGTTTTGCTTTAGGAAGAATGGGTTTGTTTTTCCATCTATTTTTATAGCCATCATTGCCACAAAATTGTGACTGATGCTTGGCAATGTAAGCAGCATCTCGAAATTGCTTGCCACACTTATCACACTTGTAGAGTTTCTTGTCCGAATGCACCAAACTGTGTTTTCTAAGTTTAACAGCAGTTGTGAAAAGCTTATCGCATACCTCACATTTAAATTCCCACTTTTCTGAGTGTTCTAAAATGTGAATTTTCAAGGACTGCTGGAACTTAAAGCACTTGGAACACTGACTGCACTTGAAAGGCTTTTCAGAAGAATGCTTCTTCATGTGGACTTTGAGATGAGCTGACTGGAGAAATTTCTGGTGACACAGAGCACACATGTACGGCCGCTCGCCCGTGTGTTTCCTAGTGTGGAGCACCAGTCTGTTCTTGCATGCAAACTTGGCATCACATTCTTTACATTTGAATGGCCTCTCACCAGTGTGGCTTCTCTGATGAATCTCTAAATGATGAGAAACTTGGAATTGCCTGTCACAAATTGGGCAAAACAACTTGGCTTTGGATTTCCTGGCACCAGTCAGTGCAACAGCAGCTTTGACATCAGTGCCAACAGGGGATAATTTTGTAAGCCTTTGTGCTGAGTCAACAGTGAGCTGCATTGGTTCAGACTGGGGCAAGCCTTCAAACTTCCTTTCTTCATTCATAGCTACAAAACTTTCAAGTTCTGTTTATTCAAAATTGTTGCATGCTGGGACAATTCCCTATACCTATTGATAAAATCGGCTTCATCTAACTAAAGAGCTGAAAATGTATCTGAAAGCAGAAAAAAATCAAATTAGTTTTTGTTACACACAAACATACACTCAGTCTCTCCTTTTGCCCAAGGAGCTATCTGAAAATGAAATGATGATGCATTAACAAAATAAAATAATAGTGCAATGGACTATCTCACAAAAATTACCTTCCTCATACATTACTATGCTCTAATAAATAAAAATATTACCAACCACTCTCCAATATAGCTACAGAGACAAAATATTTTTATTCCTTTTCATTTGAAAAGTTACAAAGTTAAAAAAAGCTACTGTGAATTCTGAATTAAGATAAGAAAATAGATCTTTTAATATGATCTGATGTTACAGCATAGAATCAGTGCAATAAGAAGAACCTATGCGGAGTCGGGAAACCTTTAAATCATGATCGACCAGCTGTCCCAATTTCACAATACGAATACAATACATGAGTGAATAGTATCAAGGGGCCCTGGAACTTCCTGGCAAATGAAGGCATTTGCTAATTGTTTGCAAAATTATGGCAAATTTGGAGAGAATGTAAGTTTTTCCTGCAGCTCAGTAGATAATCTAATGAATTTAGACTTTGTACATGTCTGAAAGGTACTGCTAATCTCATCTTTAAGAAATGATAATTCATAACATATCTAATTGTTAGATTTGTATGTTCCAAGTTCCTACAATGAGTAATACTCTAGAAAAATCATCACAAAAAGTTCATGAACAGTATATTGACGACTCTTTATGAAGACTGCACTACCTACTTAGCTACAACCTGAACACTGTGCCATGTGGGTACTGATGTGCAGAAGCCAGAGTCCTTCTTCTACAATGAGAGCAAGAAATTTGCATGCAAGATCAAGAACAGCAGTTAACTATCACAAAGAAGAACACTTCAGTTCAAATCAATGTAGTTTCACTAATAAAGTATTACATTAAAAAAGTAAGTATGACCAAGTGACTAAGTTTAAAATCTACTTTCTCAATCTTTTATTGCCACCAAGCTGTCTGAGACACTCCTCAGACTTTTAGACAACTTCTTTACGGAGTAATACCTGATATTTTTGTGCTGAACAGATTATTACAGCAAATAATACAAGAAAAGGATTTACTGCTGATGGTGTTGTTTCTTTAAAGAAAAAAGTATGTCCTGCCTGATAACAAAACCTTGTAAGCTACAATCTACAATGATTCAATAAATCACATGTTGTTGGACAGAGATCAAAGTATAAAAGGATGGAGAAGAGGCACAAAAAAAACTAGAGTGACACATACAAGGGCTACAAAATACAGGTACAAGATGACATTCATAAAAATATATGAAAAAGAAGCAAGGATAATAGTATTGGCCAGTTGGGTAATTCAGATTTGACAGCTTCAAAAATATTTGATATGTTCATTTTAATGAACTATAAGAAGCAAACAAAGTGATTTTGAAACAGAAATTATCTGATATTAAAATAGAAAAGCTCTTCCCATTTTTTTAAGCTATAAATAAATGTAAAAGTTTAACCAATCTAAAAAACATCAGTAGAAGAAGAAGCCATATGCTCTTATCAATTCTTATCAGTCCAAGTTGATCAGATATATAGCAAGAACTATGACAGCAATACAGCTTTTCCCAAAATCAGCTTTGAAAAATTTTTCAGCACAAAAGTGTTTAAATTTCATGCAAGGTTTGCTATAAAGGAGGATGCATTTACATATCTGATACCTCAACTGTCTGTCATGATTCAATGAATAGAATTTTGGAAAATATTTGTATTAAAACCCACATAATAGAAATTCTTTTAACATATGATCTTTGTTTGTATTTTTGGTATTTCAAAATGGCTAATAACAAAAGTAAATAAGGTTAAATAAGTGTAGATAACTTTTTACATGAATATAATATGCAACCATGACCAGTAAGAGTTGCTATAAAATCATTTACATCTAAAAATAAAATACCGTGTGCTAGGTTTAATGTCCTGAATGTAAGAAACAGGTAAAAGTATACTCAAATGTACATTATGCTTCTGTGTTAGGAGGTCCAAACATAAACAGTAGCCATACTCTTTCTACATCCTGTTAATGGCTTTACTTTTATTCTACTTAATGTTCTATGAGCAATAATACTTCTATGTGAACTTGAAACAAAGGCCAGGGGGGATACCAGAAAGATAGTCTCACAGGCCTAAGGTACTTTAAAAGTAATTAATACATTAACATATTGATGTTAGATTACAGTAAAATTTAAAGAATTCATTTCAAGCACCTTGGTTATCCAAAAAAATTAGCCTAAGTCATACAATCTTCAGATTGATAAAGCTTCTCACTAGATTGGAAAAAATTCTCACCAGTGTGGGTTCTCTGGTGAATCTCAAAATAGTGAGAAATAAAGTATCCAATTATCAACATTTACTTTGTGCTTGTGCTGAATGTAATTATTCTTCTAAACAAATAAAGGTATATCTTATGTGCAGAATATATATCTTATTAGCAGTATATATATTTTAAATCATGTTACC
Organism: Orchestia grillus; assembly: GCA_014899125.1. Lineage (NCBI taxonomy): Eukaryota > Metazoa > Arthropoda > Malacostraca > Amphipoda > Talitridae > Orchestia > Orchestia grillus. Next base: position 18,545 of record VOMN01127095.1, read on the forward strand.
ATGATTGGAATTAACTAAATTTTGGTCAACTAGAGAAATTTAATATCATTAATAATCTGAAACATCTAGCACTTGAATCTCATAATTTACATATATATAATTGGTTAATTTTTACATTAGGACCCCAATAGAGAAATGCATTAGATATTACTTTTCTAGTCATCTTTACCACTTCAGTACAAATATGATCATAAAAGCTGGCATAAATAAATATATTTTGAGATATTTTTATAGGAGTTCTATCTATCAAAAGTGTTTCTATATTGGTATGTAAAAGAATCCTTCTTAACCTAACTTAATTTATCCTAACTTGATCTGACCTAATCTAAACTAACCTGGATTAATCTAATTAACTTTTGTTCATTAGCACTTGGAAATGCAAAAACTGACAAAGTGTTATCATAATTTCTATGTTGGGGTCCCATAGTAAAAATTACCCAACAATATTAGAAATACTACCACAACTTTTTATTACACTGAAAGTCATATGCAATTGGCTCATTATCCCAATACAAACATAAGAAAAATATTAAACTAGGTTTCCTAGACTTGCTAAATAGTTATTGTTATAACAGCAGGGCTATGCCCTTCTAAAAATTTGGCTAGGCCATCAATGGGCAGACCAAGGCAGTGCTCACACTATTGCAATCACAACCCAAACTAGAATTAACTCAAGAGAACTCAAAGTCTACTTGTGAAGAATTGAATCAATCAAGATACCAACCAGGTTTATCAAATAAAAGCTCCAACATAATTTGGAGCAACAGAATTTTGCTGTTGAAAATTCACTGGAAAATATCTTCCACTAACTGAACTTGAACTTGGTCTGAGGGCTGACATCTGTGCAGCCTTTAATTATGGCCAGTAAAGTCCCTCTAATAGTCACACATTTTACAAACAGGTTGAACCCTCTTATATTATGAATCAGCCTTATATGAAGAATTCTAAGAACATTAAAATGAGTTATATAAGGATATTTTTCTCCATGACAGAATGAGCCACTCATAAAAACATTTATGCTTGGCAAGTCAACCAAATTTACACAAATCTACCAAACACCATCATTACTTTTTACTCTATACTCTCACAAAGAATTATTTCTCGGATCAATGACAATCAAAATACACTTCCTAAAGTCTTAAAAGGTATTCACACCCAAATCACCTTTAGCACTGCTTGCAGTCTGCACGCAATTGAACTTTTCCATGCTGCTCATAAATGACATTCCTCAAGATCTTTTCCCACATTCAAAACCTAAATGCTCAATCATTTCTTTCACTCAACTGTTCTACAAGTGACTGCACACACATCCTAGTCTTCCTATCACTACTCCTGTATGTGAGCGTGTTTACCCGTAAAGTTTTATACCAAACTTTAAGCAGCAGTCGACTTCCAAATTTTCATTATAGAATACTTCAGTCCTTGGTTATTTTTTTAGCGCTGCCGGAGAATTTACAGGAAAAATTTCTACAACTCAATGCGTTCCTCGGGTTTATTATGACCCCACACTCCACAGTCTTCTTCTTCAAAGTTGTCACTTGGGCTTCGGAAGCTAGTCCACTCCACAGTCCAGTTCCGTATCTTCCACGGTCTGCAATAAGCAACACTGCTATAAATATCCGCAACCCGTCACGTTGTTGTGCAAATGTCGTACCTGGTAAACGTACAATGGAAATGAAATCACTCTAATATAGCTCGTTGCCTACCCAGAAAACAGATATTCTCTGATCAAAATTTATCCTAATACATGTACCTAACACTTCTTAAATATGTTTGAGATTTGAATTAGGATATTTCAATGATAATCATAAAAGCTTTACTACCCCCGCAGTAGCTTCCATGAAAACGCAGTCAGGCGCTGTTTGACATTTTTAACCCTAATTTGAAAGTTTTCAATCTTCGCGCTTTAAAATAACAGTGAATTTATGAAATAAAGCCTCAGTGACTCACAAGCAATGACTAACGTGCTGTAAATTGTAGCTCGATGGTCTTTAGCTTCCTTTAACTGATGTATTTTAAGATACGTGTTCATATATTTAAGTTTTTGTTTTCTATAAATTCCTTGGGCATAAACTGATGATTCACCCATCCTCTTTAAAGTGTTCATTAGATACTTCTTTTCCATATTCTTCATTTATTACATGCAAATAGAATTTGCCAAGTTTACTTTGAAATACTTTAGTATCTCATACTTACACATTAATAAATATATGTTTACTAATAATCAATTACATCTCATTCTGTAAATAGGCACAGAATAAGACCTTACGAACAAAGGTCTCCTCAACTTACCGGCGGGCCATTCCTACATACCGACCGGAGTATAAAAGGAGGTACAGGCTGGAAAGTACCTAAAAATCCCATGATTAGAGAAATTATTTCATTTAACCCTTATTTCTCACATATTCCACCTAGAGAGCTCAAATTAGTCCCAAACGAAAGCTCTCAACTTTATCCATCCGCACATTTACAAATTAGTTCCCTTAATTGCTCCCCCCCCCCTTTCACTTACGTTTTATCAACCCTCCATGTTCCACTCTGCATTTTTTACCTGGTTAGTCTAGAGATCTCAAATTAGTCTCAAAATGAAGCTTATAACAAGGGCTTTATGTGGGAATAATTTTTGTTCCCCTTTCCTCACCCTACGTGGACGGGGTCCGACCCCCAAAAATCGAAATGGCCCTCATTTTTTGCCTATTCCACCTAAAGAGCTCAAATTACTTTCAAACGAAAGCTCTTAATTTTCAACAATTTTCCGTAACGTGTACGAATTTCACCTTAGGGAACAATTTAGGCTTAATAAACTATTGATTTGAGCCCGTTTTGCCAAAATGGAGTTGATAGAAAAAATTGAAATTAGTGTAGCAAAGACAAAAATAACAATGAGTTCGTCATCAATGTTTTTTCTTACAATGGGTAAGATTTAATCCACCATCCGCTGCCTGTTGCAGTGAAATGCGGTTGAGTACGTGAAATTAAGGACCTAAGAAAACTGAAATTTGCACCTCTAAATTAAGCTTTGTTGAGAACATAACTATAAAAGTTTAAAAATACCCACGGGAAACCTTATTTTTTTTGTAAACAACGGCCAGATTTTTGTTACGAATACTCAAAAAATAAATGAATTTAATTGGAGCTGTTGATTAAGAGTACATTCAATGAGAATTAATATACACTGTAAAGGGAAGGGATAGACTTTAAATAAATATCGTTTGAAGTAGTTTTTCAAACCAAAATGAGTTCAAAAATATTCGGAAGTTGTTTATATTTGAGCTATGCAGAGGTGGGCAGCGCTACTTTGAAATGTAGCGGCCGCTACATTTCAAAGCAACATTTGAAATGTAGCGGCCGCTACATTTCAAAGTAGCGCTGTCCAGCTCTGGAGCTATGTTACCCTCAATTTACCGTTACGTGAATGATTTATTGAAAATTTTTAAAAATAGTTTTCCATAAAATGTTGCTTTTTCTAATACTCAAGTAAAAAATAGTTTTAAAGGGTAAACTTCACCATTTGATAATCTTTTTTAATTTTCATTGTGTGCAAGGGCTTGTAGCCTGTTTAGGTATATTTAAAACAGTTCACTAGTTTTCAGTTAGCTCCAATATGTAGAACTAGAGTAAAATGAGAATTCTTCCGTAAATAAGTGGTCTTATTCACTGTACTTTTATCAACTCCGGTGATGTTCATTTTTTTAACCCTTTCCACTCTGATGGACTCAGAAGTCCTGCCTCAAAAATAAAAAATTTCGTAATACAAGTCTCGAAAGCCCTGACCGGACTCTGGAGTCCCGGATCAGTATTTAATAGAATAATTACATATTTTTTGATTTCTTCGCATAATTATTTTATAACAGGTCCATTATGCATAATTAACACCAAAAATCATTGTAAAATAACTTTTTATGGGACGGTGTAGATTGGCTGTAATGCTAAACGAATTATGCAATAAAGTGGTGGTATCTGTGGAGCTGAAAAATCTACGGAGAGAAGAGTTTGGTACATAATCTTGCTGTGGAATGTTTATGAGGACTAACATGTCTGAGAGAGTGCGTATAGTAGTTTGAAACGAGAGTGTTTTCTGAGGCCATAGTCACTATCTACGGCGCGTTCTCCTGATGTGTTGCCAAATAGTTCTAATGTGTGTTTCTTGTAGATGAGTGGTTGCTTTTGAGAGTGTAATGCGCTACTGCTGTAAGACTGTAATGAACCATGGGTTGGGGAATTAATAACCTGTGACGTATGCATGACATAAAGCATTTGAATAGGTTTTGCTTGCGAATAAAGTGTTTTGCATCTAGTAAGTGAAATATACCTCTCATACACCATTATGCTAAATTTTATCCATTCGTATTCCTTGACTTATTTAGGTTGTGGGCTCCATGGCGTGCTGCTAGCGTGACGGCCTCATAGGCATTTTCACGTAAGCAGGGAGTACTTCCCTTGGACAAGGAAGTTTAAACCACACATTCCTCACATCCCTCACCACGCTAGTAGTTGCGACTTGCGAGGCATTCAAAACCCAAATGCAAAGTGTGTTGGAATTAATAAAGGTACCATTTAATCCCTCAGCGTATCTCTGGACGCCATCTGGTCGGGGAGCCTAGCTCAGGTTATGTTAGAATTTTATTGACAAGTTGCTCTTCTTGTCTGGGGGTAATTTTCATTCTTCTATTTTGCCAGTATATAGCATGAATATGGAATCATTTGGATATGTATACCATGAAGATAAATACTGTAGTTTTTCTATTTTATTGACCACGTATTTATATAGCTTTAGAATAGAAGACATATATAAACAGGCGTGCTGAATATTTTCTACTGAAAATTCCAATCTCTCTTGTGAGTCATAAAAGATAAATACTATCTACCCACGAGAAAATATTAACTGAGAGTACCTCAAAATTCACAAATAGCAAACGTCAGGTACACGTCAGCAAGAAAAAATGGTACGATTTATGACCTTCGTCAATCAGTGAAGCACGGTTAAAATACTTGAATTACTTTCTTTGCGCTCTCAAATATATTCCCGGAATTTAGAACGTAAGGAGAATAAAATGAGGTGATTACCAGAGAAAACTTCTAATGTGGCGTCGGTGAGTAGCCTAGTCTAGAAATTTTGTCTGTAGAGTGGCTAAGTTGCAATAATTGTCACCATTTTCTGTTTTGCTGTGAGGGATTATTATAATTATTAAGAACTTGTGAATTGCGTCGCTGTGTTATGTGTATGTACAGCGTCGCAAGAAAATGTTACTTTAGTAGGACTGATCAAATAATTTGTTAAGCAGCCTACAATTTAGTATCGCATTATATACTTTAAGCTAAGTGAAAAATAGATACGCTGTTAATATTCATCATTACTATGACCAACAAATAATACGATGTTCAAGAAATACTTACTAAACTGTCAAACTACGGTTTTAACTTCATATCCAATTGATTTACTTGTATCACTATTCGGGATCAACAGCGCTCGAGAGTAAGTAGTCCATGCTTTTTACGTTCACAGGTAGAACCAATTACGTTTCAGTTTTTTTCTGTTATCTGCTGTGATAGTATAAGCACTATATTGTAGCAACATTTTCTAATACTGCAAAAGGATCAGGAGGTGTAAAACTGTTGCTGTTTTAATGTACCATAATTTTACTTCAAGGCATCACTGTTTCTTTCCATGTTGGTGTTCAGGAACATGTTCAATGCTGTGTTCTCGACTTATAATTTTTACAAGTCCGATGAAGTTTCACGGTATCACAACTCAAATTCAAATTATCGATGCGTCATTCTGTATTATTCTAAATGCGTAAAAGTATTTTTCTCATTTCACAGCCTATCTGTCAACTGTAATTCCCTGAATTTAATTAGGAATGAATAAAGAATCATACGTTGGTTTTGGTTAATATTTAATACAACGTGCTGATTACCATTTTGCGCTTAACAACAGGTTCGTGAAATAAGCATCACTACTGGAAGTCTCAACGTGATGTCCACACTTATTTTTAAGGTCGTAGTCTTAATGAAAAACCGAATTAACCCAGACCTTTTATGTGACTGACTTCGGAATAAATTACTACTTCTTTTTTCTTATTTTTCTAATGTGGGTTACGAATTATTTCTATCTCTGGCCAGTAACATGGATATGAATTCGTCGAGGAGAATGTTGCGCTTCGAAATTACTTTGATGGATTTAATGCTACAAGAGCATCGCCATTTGCCTAAAGAAAAACTGATAAGGTCGTTCACCCCGAAGTAAGTTACGTGATATCGTGACAATCAGTTTTTCTGTCAGTAATAATACGATACTATAATCAAACATGCAAATCGCTTCGAAGCTTCAAACTGTGGTTTTCAATGTTCTAGCAGATCGCTCAATGCGATGTGTTATTAATTGACTAAACGTAACTTACCATACAAATTCGTGGAAGAGCACTGAGCCATTGTGAAACTATTTGCCAGTTATTTCTTGTCTTGTTCTGTTTTAGCTCGTACTAAGAGGATACCCGAGCTCTGCTGGTCAACGCAAAGTGCTGGAATTTCGTGGTCGCTGTTCTACATAGGTCACCTCGTTTGCATGAAGACGCATTGATCCTCTCCAAACGTTGTTTTGACGTCTTTGTTGTGAGCGCCATTTGAGTGTATCTATCAATTCAACGTTTAACTTTTTGCTTAAATCAAATAGAATACAGCAGAGATCCGGCATCCATCCAGCACAACCATTATCGCAGACAAAGCGAGGATAAAGAGAAAATATACTGCTCTAATTCACAACGTGCGTCCGTGCAGTATTTTCTTAGATCATAATTTGTGAATTGGGAGGAACAAAGGTTGGTCAGGCATGTTGGGGCACATTTAAATGAACAAATGTGGTAGTCAAATTAACAAAAGTAACGAAGGCTCTGCATTTTCAGTAAGTCCTTACCGTCACTTGTTTTTCGGAGCCTCACTATATTCAAAGAATCGGATGGTATTTCATTGTCAAAGTAAATTACTTATGGTGAAATTGCGTCAAATACATTACCGAAAAACTTCAAGATTAATAGCGAACTTAAATAGCATACTCAGATTATGATTCACAATGGGGAAATCTATTTCAAAGTATGATAACTATCTGATGTCGGTCCAATTGCTTCGTTGAAGCAAACATTTTCAAATATCAGTGAAATTGTTCATTTCACAGAAATTGCAACTAAGAGTATTGAATTGCTCATTTTTCCTATTAATTGTTAATCCTTCTAATTTTAATCCTCCAAGTTTAACAATTTTTAAAAGCGAATGGGAAATTTGTATTTTCGCGCACGGTAGCAAACTAATACTTACATTTTTCGAGAAGCTATGAACCGCAAATGCTAGTAATATCGCTCACCTGCCATCCAGCATGCGTTACCTTATAATATTTTCAGTTCATATTTGTGATGGAATCTGACGACAAGGATACTTGAATAACAAATCCTATTCAGCAAGAGCTGGAACATAATTGGTGTCAGATGCACGCCTCGGATGAAAGCCTTGCAAATGCTGCCCGCCTTCACACAACAAAAATGTAATCAAACCTACTTTCTTTGTTCAACTTCGTTATAAATACGCTTTAAATTGATTTTGACCATTTTAAAAAGACCGTTAATTTCTTTTACGTATCTCTCTCAGGTGTTGATTCATGACAGCTTGTTAAGCTGTTCATTAGAGGTTCTTTCTGCCTTGGTTCATGAGCAAACAAAGGCGGGCGCTTCTTCAGAAGACTTTGTGGTACGGCTCCTAGCTCTCAGACGCTCGAAATCGCTGTTTATGTTTGGATATCCCGTGACTCGCTCGTCAAGATATTCCGTGGCGACAACTCAGTGCTTCACGATGTCTGGAAGAGCACATTTGCCGGTGTCTCACTCAGTGGAACGTGAAGAAAACTCATACGTTGTTCCCAATGGGCTAGTATCCCTTCTTCGGTTTTCGGTATTCATGATTCGATTGATTGGAGGATTCCCATTTCAGATTGAAATTCGATCGCTCGCTTCGGCGTCTCATCGCGAAAAAGATCCTCTCAAAATTCTGTTCAATGACTGGAGGGTTCCTCAAGACAACTTATTCCGAAAATCGTTTTTTTGGCAAGTGTGCAACTGGTTTATTCTGCTAATCGTTGCAATTTGTGTGATATTTATGTCAGAAAGCATTTCCGAAGCTCGTGAATACTACTCCGAGGGCAGCCACACCCTACAAATTGCGATGCTGTTTAGTAACCTTCTGGAGCTGAGCATGAGCACGCTCAGCATCTTCTACTTGTTCAAACACCGGCATTTGCTGTGCGCTCTCCTCCTAAGCCTCTCAGAAACACTCGTTGACTTCCCGAAAAAGAAGATATCGGACAGAGGCGCCTGCGCGCCCATTATTCTCGCCATCACTTTCTGCATCGCTTCGGGTGGCGCCACAGTGATTCAGCTAAGCCAAATATTTCAAGAATACTCGTCTTACATTTTAGTTGAAGTCATGATGGTGACTTTATTTACGCTCTTGAAGTGTGGAGTTTGCAGTCTCTATTTTGCTGGCATTGAGGTACTCATCTACGTCTACGAGTGTATGGCACTTGATTTAAAGAAAATTTTACTGGAAAAGGCTAAAACACCCAATCAACGACTGGTGTTTCATACAGAATCAAGATTTATTACAGATTCCATTGCCACATTTCCCGCTGAAGAAGAGAAAATATTTCGTGGAGGTACAAGTGAGGAGACAAGCCTGAGCTCTGAGGGCTTCAGCTCCCGGCCTCCATTTCTCACATGCGAACGAAATCTACAGAGATCTCTAGTCGAATATCAGGTTTCGGGCCGAGCAGAACCTGTCAACATGATCCCATTTCTGCGAGCTTGTTATGGACGCCTCCTCACCACGTACCAAACCCAGGAAATTCTACACTACTACGCTGGCCTGCCGGTCTGCATATTGCTCCTGTACGCCTTGTGCTCTGGCATCATCAGCATGTTCTTCCTGACGCATTACCGAGCTCTGCCCGTGGCCAAGATAATCGTGGTTTGTCTCTATTTGGTGGCCGCGGTGTGTCCTATGATCTTCCTCATCAATTTGCCGGGGAGACCACTCGCTAAAGTAAGAAAAATACCATTTAACTTCTGCATAATAACACGCTCTATGATTAAACTGACGTTAAAATTAATGCGCTTTTAACACTGTATAATGAACCGTGCTTTCAGAATATATTTACGACTTTTTTAAATTTCGCTGCTTTTTGACAACAAAGCTTTCAGGAGAAGTGACTCAGGGACGTCACTAATGGTTCGATACTAATGCGAGTCACAAGTAAAGTTTCACCAGCTTGGGCTTTTGTTTATTCACTCCGTTAGCAGCAATAAGCTCTGAGCGCTGTTTCATAGCTACGCTCTAAAGTTCCAACTAATTGCTCACAAACATCTGCTTACGGATGCAAGCGAAAAAATGTGAAATATCTACAACACCTGAAGAGGACTATGTTAATAGTGTTTATTACAAGCTTGTAGTTTGAACACGATGCCAACATTTAGCTAGCAAAATATAGAAATTTGATGAAATTTTCCAATCCTATAAATTGTAGAGATCTGTTTCAAAGGAAAAATTCTCTTGGGAGTGGTGCTTTAATAACTTCTATACTCAAAAATTTTTACACCTTAACAGTTAGCGACGCGTAACACGTTAAAAGAATAAGTTAATATAATCTACCGCATGAGAGAAGTAAATGGAAATTATTTCATTGTGATCCCTTGATGATTGACATATGCCGTCAGACGTATGAAAAGGAATATGACGTGTCACATTTGAGCACCCTGGCACAAGCGCCGCTACTCCCGCTGATGTGAGGCTGCTTTTTGAGTGCATTTATGCATTTCGGGAGAGTCAACGTAGGCTATGGCCTGCGAGACGGGCTATTTGACTTGCCCATTAGGGGAAAGTTCACCTGACCCGAATGATATCAAAGTTAGCGTGAATAAGATCACAGTATGAATCTCTTCGGAAATCGAATTTACTTTTTCATTGCATTGCCGTTGGTTTCAATCTTTTATCAGTATAGTGATATCCTTGTCAGGTGTGCTCAGCTTATGTTATAGCACGACCACGGTTTTAGTTAACCATCGCACAACGCTCGTAAACTTAACAAGAGCCTTCCAGAAGCCGCCACGTCAAGCTCTGCGGTATTCAGAAGTGCACATTGATTTACAGCGATGCGAATCTGTGGTTGCTTTTGGCACCTATTGAGAAATAATTAATGGAGAATACTGTGTAATGTTTACTTCTGTCACCGCTGGAGTTTTACTTTTCTTTCCGTAGTCAATAAATGAATTTGCAAACAGTTCTTCTATCATAAAAGTAAATTTGGAACTAACTTATCCGTCACGAATGAATTTCTTAACCGAATTTCTAATTCCCGTTGCATTATGCTCAGATTATTTTATAGATTTTTAGAGCAATAAAGCAGCATTTTTAACGATTTGGTGGCAGGTAGGGGCTTAGAGATTTTTTACCTTTAGTCGCTGTAGCGGAAAATTTTGGCCTACTAATATGTTGAGAAGCCACGCGTTTTGGCAAAATTTGATTTGTGACGTTTCTCTCTGGATGGAGCCTGTCACTATGATGTTCACGAAAGTCATAGGTTGTCCATTAAAGAGCTTCAGTCACCAACTACGACGCTTGGATCCGGAGTAATATTAGAATATCACTCCTGAGACACAGAGGTATATCTAACGAAGCATCAGTACACTCAAATTAGCTAAGGTTTTTCACACTCTCAATTCAAAACTTATCATTATTAACATTCGCAATTTATTACGCACAGTTTTATTGAATTTTTGAAAATTTTATAGCCAAGCATGATAACGTGATGTAAAACATTGAACAGACTCTATGGGGAACCAATTGTGAAGTGGGAAAAAATATTAACATCAGTTTGGTCTCTGAAAAGTATAAAATACTCGTAACCGATTCTAAAGTCTGAATTTCAGCTTAAAATTATTCACACGAGCGTTACTAACATTATGGAGGTGTGTAGGAGAAAAATTTCTACCGACCCGAAAATAATAGCAAACAATGTAATGGAGAATAAACTTCCATCAAGTTGACGACACCTACACGTTATGTGAGATGTACTCATGAATACACTTTAACTAAAAAATATTTTTTAAGCATGAGCCTAACCTAACCTAACCTAACCTAACCTAACCTAACCTA